>CM046837.1:35045882-35278382 GCA_025618425.1 Heliocidaris tuberculata | reverse complement strand
GTAGGCCCGGTCAGAAGCACCGCTCCGGGCGTTACATGTGGGCACAGTGCCCCTTCTTTTCCCTTTAACTTCAGACAAGTACCCCAATTTTTCTTTCGAGTAAGTCCCAGTTCCATATTCTTTTAAGTACCCATTTTGATAATTACACCTCATCCCTCACCTTACCTTTGATAAATGCTCCTATTTCAATGAGAGCATTTTCCACCTATTAATCCCTTTTATTCCTTTAAACGTAACAAGTCATTTTTTTTTCTTTGTAATATATAGACACTGATTTATTTTTTCTATTTTATATAAGAACATTTCCCCGTTCTTATAAATACTCCTTTCACCTGTGATGAACTGCCTTTTCTACTTTTTCTACACATTCATTTATTTTTCTAATAATTTCGGTGTCCCTTTCCCCTTGATAAGTACCACGTTTCCCTTTTCCATAACATGTGCCCCTAATCCAAAGTGACTTAGAGCCAGTATTCCCAAATGCTCGCTCGCTACGCTCGCTCGTATTAAAAGTATAGCTTATTAAATAAATTTTCATTGTGAAATTTTGCAATTACAATGTAATTGCTATTGTTTGCTCGCTCGCTTCGCTCGCTTGCTCGCTCATTATTCAAATCGTACTACAAAATTGCAAAGCATGATGCTGAAGTTGTATCTTGGATATGTAAAGAGAAAAACCATATACATGTTTACACACCCTCACCCCACACACACACACACACACATATATATATATATATATATATATATATATATATATATATATATATATAATTGTAAGGAATTAACATATACAACAGCTTTGGCAACTCTCGTGGAAATATTTATAATTGTGAGAAATGAAAATGAGAAAATAATGGTTGCGTAGCTTAAATCAAAGTTCCCCAGAGCTGTCCTCCCATTTCATTTCTCGCAATTATAAATATTTCCACGAGAATTGCCAAAGCTGTTGTATATGTTAATTCCTTACAATTGTTTATAATGATTATTATTCTAATGTATACATGTATCTTAAAGCATTCGCTTGGATCCAGCTGAGGCATGCGGCTTGCCTTTGTTCAAAACTCACCTGCCCCCGACAAAGGAATTAATTAATAAGGTTGAAGATTTGTCAATCTGTCGGTCAATTGAATCTGGTGTCGCCGAAATCACTGGCCCGTCTCCGTGGTCTAGTGGTTAAGGCATTGGCGTTCTAAGCCAACGACCAGGGTTCGATTCCCGGCGGAGACATTTTTTCAACCTTTGCAAAAATTCAAAAAGGGAGGACAGCTCTGGGGAACCTTGATTTAAGCTACGCAACCATTATTCTCTCATTTTCATTTCTCACAATTATAATCATTTCCACGAGAGATTTGCCGAAGCTGTTGTATATGTGATTTCCTTACAATTGTTTATAATGATTATTATTCTAATGTATACATGTATCTCAAAGCATTCGCTTGGATCCAGCTGAGGCATGCGGCTTGTCTTTGTTCAAAACTCACCTGCCCCCGACAAAGGAATTAATTAATAAGGTTGAAGATTTGTCAATCTGTCGGTCAATTGAATCTGGTGTCGCCGAAATCACTGGCCCGTCTCCGTGGTCTAGTGGTTAAGGCATTGGCGTTCTAAGCCAACGGCCCGGGTTCGATTCCCGGCGGAGACATTTTTTCAACCTTTGCAAAAATTCAACAAGGGGGGACAGCTCTGGGGAACTTTGATTTAAGCTACGCAACCATTATTCTCTCATTTATATATATATATATATATATATATTTTTTTTTTTTTTTTTTTTTTTTTTTTTTTTTAATAACACACATGCACACGCTGGTATCAGTATGCCTATAGCACTTCATTTATTTGATGTACGATAAAAGAGCAATGTAGATAAAATGCCTTGCTTCAAGGGCATAAGTGCCGTGCCGGGGATCGAACGCCCGATCCTCGCATCTCCAGTCAAGCGCCTTAAACCACTAGACCACGGCACCTCCACACACACACCCACACACACACACACATATATATATATATATATATATATATATATGGCCCTTGGGGGAAATCATACTCCCCAGGTATGAGGACCTGTCTACGCCAATGCCACGGGGGAGTGAAAAGAGAGTGAAAATAGACTGCAAATTCACTCTTTTATTTTAGAGAGCACTAAAAAAAATGTAAAAAAAAAATTAAAAATCGATTTTTACTCCTAAACAAGACAGTGTTCACTGACGTGACTCCTCGGGGGAGTGAAAAGAGAGTGAAAATAGACTGCAAATTCACTCTTTTATTTTAGAGAGCACTAAAAAAAAAGGTAAAAGAAAAAAAATATCGATATTTACTCCTAAACAAGACAGTGATCACTGACGTGACTCCACAGGGGAGTGAAAAGAGAATGAAAATAAACTGCAAATTCACTCTTTTATTTCAGAGAGCACTTAAAAAATAAAATCGATATTTACTCCTAAACAAGTGATCAATGATGTGACTCCCAGGGGAGTGAAAATAAATTGAAAATGCATTTTTTCCCAGAAAGTATAAATGACGTAGAAATGCATATGAATCTTATTATCTAACGTGTTCTTTGTACAAGGCATATAGTTATAGTTTGTATACTGCAGTATAAATCATATGAGCAAGAAGAAAATTTAAATGAAAAATTCTTGAAAAGGGGCTTTGAGATCGATCACTAAACATATTGGAAATCCAGTTTGACTGATTGGGCAATATTGTGTTATGCAATCTTTGGTAAATTTAAATTGTAATGTATATGAAACTTCACAGTCCTCCTAGCTGAATTCAAATGCTATTTTAAGGTAACAATTATGTCGTATGATTGATCATGAAAGGTAATTCTATCAAAACTCAGAACATATGCTAAGATATTTGGTGCCCAAAACGAATTGATATAGTTGCCTCAGATTTGATTCGCACATAATATATGACATATAAAATCACTAAATGTAGATTATATTATTATGTGATCCCGACAATGCAATTTTGGGAACCTTTTTCAATCATTGTTTTCTTTGAATTTGCTGCTTTGCACTCAAAGTAATGTTTTAACAAGTTTGGTTTTTCTAATAAGAGATTCACTTATTCTTTATTTGAGGGAAACCATTTAAATTCTAAAATTATATGCCGCAAATCATTCCAAAGTGACAACAAAGTCAAGAAACATGAAGTGATTATTTTTTTCTTTAAGTATATATATATATATATATATATATATATATATTGTAAGAAATGTTCCTCGAACACAACGCTGGTGGTCACTCATAGTTGTTTTAGTGGAAGGTATAATTAAAGAAATGTCACTATGAGACGGTCGTAGCTTAAAAGCTACGACCGTCTCATAGTGACGACCGTCTCATAGTGACATTTCTTTCATTATATATATATATATATATATATATATATATATATATATACGTATATATATATTAATGTATACATGCGTTTTTCGAACAAGAACATACAATACGAAATTCAAGTTTTATACAAGTTCATTAATTTCATATTTCAAAACCATGCCACTTTAGAGGGAAGCTATAGGGAGATTGTCTTCAAAGACATGATATGGTCTTTATACAGCGCGTCCCAGAAAAAAGTTAACAGTTGGAAAAATTCTCCCCAAATAAATGTTTCAAAATATGTTTTGGAAATTTTCATACCTGTGGATAGTTTAGAGTCTCTTCTATCAAATGACACCAAAATATCTCACAATATTTTACGCTTGAGTGAGCAAAAGCCAATTTTGTGAAAGGGTGCAAAATCCAGTCTTGACAAGAATTGATATTGGCTCTGGCTGGTATCCGCCTAGCTGAGAGTCATGTAAAGGATTATAAATTTCCAAATTCTGATCAATAAAAGACAATTTATGAAATAACAGGATATGTTCTCTGTATATCGTTACACGTCCTATCAACATCTTATGCTTGAGAGAGCAATTAACTACTTTATTGAGTGTTTCAAAATGTTACTTATGGTCAGTCTTTTAATTTCATCTGGCTTGATAGCTCAGCCATAAAGTTTTGATGGGATATACATATATCGAACAAAGTCTGTTCTTTCATAAATCGTCTTTTAATGATTAGAATATAAAATTTTCAAGTCTTTTCATGACTCTCAACTTTGTTGATACCAGCCAGAACAAAAACAAACATTTGTCAAGAATGGATTTTGCACCATTTCACAAAAGTGACGTTTGCTCACTCAAGCGTAAAGTATTGTGAGATATTTTGGTGTCATTTGATAGAAGAGAACTATGCACAGGTATTAAAATTCCCTGAAAATAATTTGAAATATTTAATTGGGGATATTTTTTCAACTGTCAATTTCAAACGGTCCTCAACTTTGCTGTTACCAGCCGGAACAAAATAATACCAATTCTTGTCAAGTCTGAATTTCGCACCCTTTCACAAAGGTAGTTTTAAATCCCTCAAGCCTAATAACTAGTCCGATTTTTTGGTGTTATTGCATAGGAGGGACCTTGAGCTATCTACAAGAATTAAAATTTATTGAAAATATTCAAAAATAGTTATTTGGGGAGTCTTTTTCCAACTGTTAACTTTTTTGGGGGACGCACTTGTATACAGATTTCCTTTGATACAATTTCCAAGAGAAATGCTTTTCATGTAAAACAAAATGTGTTGTTTTTTATGGAAAGGTATTCCGTAACAGATGGTCGCTGCAGCGGTTTTCAGACAGAACATACATATTTATAATAATGATAATACCTTACATTTACATAAACCGTTCATCATACATTTTAATATACGCTTAATAGGCTATAGTGAAGTAAGGAAGAAAGCGTAAAATTAAAAGAATCTTTTAGGTTCCTTAAAAAGCATCCTTTGGATAATATTTGATTCATTCTTGTAAAGCATTTTGCTTTCTCTTTTATGTTCTTTTTACTCAGCACCTATAACCCCCCCCCCCCCCTCTCTCTCTCTCTCTCTCTCTCTCTTTCTCTCCTTCTCCTTTTCACCCTCTCCTTGTTTCAGGCTTCCTCTTTCTCCCTTCTCTCTTTTTCTCCTTCCCTCTCTCCATTTGTAAATGCAGGGAAATGTAAGTTACATTTCACTGGTAAATGCATTTGCCTATTAACTTTAAGGTGTGTCCCCACAATTAAGACCTTTTCTGAATGAATAGTAAATTGACTTAAGGAGTGCTGAAGTGTAAATAACATGAAATCACTGCCGATACCTATTCCATTCGGCCAAATAAAATTGATTTCTAGTTTCTCGTCCCCTCCACCTTCCCTTTTTTTAAAGGCCCGTCTCAGTTCTTGTTGTTACTTGATATTTTTGTTCTGAAATAGAATGCATGATAATCGGAGGACATCTTGACAATGAAAAAAGAAAGAAAGAAAAGAAATCATTAATGTACTGCAATTCCAAAACCTTGTTCCGAACCTCTACATGTACAACTTAAATATTCATTGAAAATCTGTGTGGAATTTGACCAAATGGCATTTTCATGTAGAGGAAAAATATAAAATATGAAATAACGTGGAACCCCCTCCTCCTTATTAAATATATATATATATATATATATATATATATATATATATATATATATGTATATATATATATATATATATATATATATATATATATATATATATATATATATATATATATATGTATATATGTATATTTTATATATATTTATATGTATATATATATATATATATATATATATATATATATATATATATATAAATCCGGACGACAAACTAGGAATCAATTTGACTTGGCTTTACATTGATCGGCGGTGAATTCGTGTCGTGCAATTAACTTTCATTGACGTCATATTTTGATATTATCACTGTTTATTACTTTCGCCGAATTTCTCATAATCGTTTAAAGCCACCCCCCTTAAACCCCCCCCCAAAAAAAAAAAAAAAAAAAAAAAAAAAAACCAAACTAATATTCTTAATTATATCGCGTTCAGGAAAAAACAACATAATTTCGTGCCTGTATGAAGTGGGTGTATGGAAAAGTCCTTGCCAGATAAAAGAAAACGTGTTCGATTTGTCTTTGTCCTACAAAAGTAATAAAAAACGACAAAAAGTCAGGAAGTTTTCAACGCCAAATACAACATGTGGGCGGGGCTCCTGGGAGATGACGTCATCGTGATTGACATGCCCGCGGGCGAGATGTCTATCAGCGCAGCGGCTGGACGCGCGAGCGAAGCGACAGTAAATCGTTGAAAATCGCATCAAGAAAAACGCGAATAGAATTTCACACATGAATTGCAAAAGACGGATTTTGCGAAGCGTTAAGAAATAGTGTAAAATAAGACGACGGAGTTAGTGTTTTCTTTCACTTTTTTCCTTCATCGGTGGTCGTTGAATATGGAAAGAGGCAGCTGAGAACACATCAACGTCAAGATCGCGGAAAACAAAACAGAGAAAAAGCTATACAGTTGGTGAAAAAGAATAGTACACTTACTGCAGTAATGATAGGGATGTGAGAGAAGGAATGAAGAGAGAGTGGATGATTGGTAGAAGGAGAAATAGAAAATACTAGGATGGAGGAAGAGAGAAAGAAATAAGAAAAAAATGAGTGTAAACAAGGCACTGGTAAAGAGAAAGACAAGTTAAGAATAATGTTCATAGAGTTTTAGATAAGGATATGGTGAGGGGTAAATAGCGACGAAGAGAGAGAAATATGAAAGATAGGGTGATGGGGAGAATCGGAAGCAAGAAAGTGAGGAAGGAAGAGGGGGAAAGAAAAGAGAGAGAGAGAGAGAGGAGGAAGATGAAGAACAGCAAGAACAACAGCAACAACAATGATGAGGGGAAAATTACAAAGCATTTGATGCACAAACTTCTAGCTACGGGATACACTGTCTTATTACGGTCTCTTTAAATATAAAAAGAATGGTTATAAGACCACTAAGATAGATCTATCCTGTATAAGAATATTCTTGATAAGCTTGAAAGGTACATTTTAAGGGAAATATGTGGGAGGAGAGTTATGATAAATTGATAATGATTCTTAATATCCAAACAATAATTATTGAACGATAACAGAAGAGGGCCTCGCATGATCTCTCACGTTGCATGGCGGATCCGGGAGTTTCATGAAACAGAGGGGGCGTGAGAATTATACACGTTTTAAAGGAGCTTGTCAACAACAAAGAGGGGGTGCACACCTCCTGCACCCCTCTCCGAATCCGTCTTTTCATTCGACGCCACGCCCCCACAAGCATCCCACTTGACCACGTGCCTTCTTTCCTGTATTGTATTATCTTGTCTTGTCTTGTCTTGTCTTTTCATATATTTCATTTTATTTTATTTCATTGTATTTTGTTGTATTGTATTATCTTGTACTGCAGTGTAGTTAAATGTATCGTTTTGTTTTGTAATCAGTGAACATCATTATGATAATTGATACGTACTGATATTCTGTTCTATAAAGAAAGAAATCATTGAAATGATAGACCATGAAATAAAAAATAACAATCATAGCAAAATGTCAATTTTGCTACTTTGATTTTTATAGATATCTTTTCAATGCAACTATGAGAACATTGTATGTATCAGTCTTTAGACTGTCTTTTTACCAGGATACTGTATCAGCAAATCAAAATAAATGAATCGTATTAATAAAAACACAAATAATCAATATAACGTTATGATAAAGGTATAATGTAAGGCTTCTTTATCTTTGTAAAGTTTTTATCTAAAACTTGCTTCTTAATGTTTAATAGGCATTTAGTAAATTAAGAAAAGATTTCTTTATATTTTCATATATATATATATTTGTTTAGTAAAAGAAAATTTACTTTTCTGCCCTCACATAATGCCATCCATGATACAATCGATTGACTCATTAATCAGCTTCTGACAAATCGGAAATCTGATTGGCATATTAAACGGCAATATGTCCAAATCCGTTTCCATAAAAAAAACCGTTACCAGTGGAATACTACCCAAGCGTTGTTTCATTGGTAAAGTTCTCCACTTTCGCGCCCAAGGACTAACTTTTGGCGGTTCACCACGCGCAACAGGATACGGATGTAAAAAAAGAAAAATAGTTTCTTGACTAACTGACAATTTTGAAGAAAAAAAAAAGGGAAGAGGGACATTGCATGTACCTTTCAAAATTTTCGTTGCTTTGACAATATTGCTCAATATTTAACTAATTTTTATATTTTCTGCAGTGGAAATGATGTCAGACAAGGTCAAATGAAGGAAATAGTGTTTTTCATTTTTTCAGGGTAATCCGGAACTCGGACCTCCTTACTGTCGAATTAGAGGCATACGTGTGGTGTCACATTGTCTGCGGGGGACAATAGACTGATACGTTTTGAAAATGATTAATGATAATCAATTTTTTTTCCTTTAAAAGACTTGTGTGATTATGTGGGTGTGGGTGCGTGTGTGTGTGTTGCCTTTTTTCTGCTTCTTCAATCATATAAGGGAAGCGTTGATAATTATTACAACTGCATGAAATTTTCACTTACATCATTTCAGTCTTGTTGATACATTTGTTATTACAATATTGATTTAAAAAAGTTTGGAAAGGTTTGACGGATTTTTTGACTTCACTGCTAACAGAGCGTGCGTATGTGTGTAAGTAAGCAACCAAGGGACCGACGGCTTTAAGTCCTCTCCAAGGGACTTGGTAATGAGGATTAATGCCTAACCAAAGGGCACTAGCGCGTATCCACTTGGTTTCGAACCCGGGTCCTCCCAGTTACGAGACCACTGCTCTACCACTGAACCATCACGCCTCCTATATTGAATGTGTAAGTTTGATTCAAGAAATCCTGGTAACGAATCGTTTGATTCACCTAATAGCGCGCGCGCGCGCGCGCGTGTGTGTGTGTGTGGGTGTGTGGGTGTGGGTGGGTGTGTGTGTGTAATTGGGTTTTTACATACGTGTATCAGGTCTGTAAAAAACCAGGTGTCTATAGTGTGTGTAGGTGTGTATGATGAGTAATGTGTATGTGTATGATGATGAGGTGTGTGTGTGTGTGGGGGGGGGGGGGGGAGGGGGAGGTAGATATTTTAACGTCTGGTATAAGTGACTTCATCATTCAATTTTGTTTTGTTCTTAATCAAATGTATGAATTGTTCATGAATTAAGTTTACTGGAAAAGAATTGTATTTTGTATTCAGTTTAGTGGAAAAGAGTCGTATTTTGAAGAATAAGTTAAATTTTTGTGATGATCGAGATCAGAATAACAAATTATGAAAATATTCATGGGGGGGGGGGTGTTTGGGGTTTTGGTTTATGTATGTACTTTCGTTTGGGGTTTCTTTGTTTGTTTATATTGATTTATGTGTATTGATGTATTTTGCATGAAATCTCTAATAAAAACATTATGGAAAAAAAAGTATCAATCAGATATGATTTTTTACGTCCGGGGACCGACCTTTAAGGTCACCATCCGAAAGACGTGCTCAGTCTCGAACCTGGGTCCGCTGAATCAGTTTATAACTTCCACTGTTAGCTGGATTACAGGCGCACACCACAACGCCTAATCATAATGAATATGCATTCATATGAATGCATATTATATAACCCATATATTCAGCATACATCATTACGATAAAATCTTGAGAACGAAAAAACACAATTATAAAGGCCTCGGCATTATTGTGTCAAGCATGTGGGATTTAGGAGAACCTTTCTAAATTTATTCAGAACATATATTTTATACACATCAGAAATGTACACAGTGTTATTTTTGTTTTATTTTTTTCATATAGGCATATTGATGAAAAGGGTCGTTTATAGTTCTTTCAGTAGTGATATAGTGTTAAAAATTATTTTATATTACATTATGGGGTATTCAAATTGTAATAACAGTGACAGAACAAAAAGCAAATTAGCATGCTTATAAATTATTTTTTTTACAAAAAACAAAGAACAAGTAAACGATATTGTTTTCTGTACTACAGTGCCGATTTTCATTTATGCATTACCATCTCTGACGGAAATATCAATATCATCAGTAATATGCATTTAAAATAAAAGTATTGTATAACCACTGCAATTACACTAAAAAAAAAAAAATCGCCGACCACAATCCTAAACCACATGCACTCTATCCGCGCCAGTAATAACATCAGCAAGCTGCAGCAAATAAATAAAAAAGATTATAAAAACCAACAAAAACAGCACAAAAAAAGAACAGTAACCCCGGTAGCAGATCGAGGGGTAGTTACGCGGCCAAGGGGATATGTGTCTGCAGTCGAATCTCGAAAAATGTGACAGAGAGAAAGAGAACGAAAGAAGAGGGAGGGGGGGGGGGGGGGGGGGACAACGTGAAAAGATGATAAAATTTCTCCGACGCCCTCCCCTCACTCGATGGTATTGATCTCTCAAAGCGTCACCCCTCCCATCGCTTGATACACGCTACGCCACCACCCAGTTGTGTTCAAACATAATGAAAAAGTCTAACACTACCTTAAACTTGGTTTTTTTTTTCATTTTTGTATAAAATAGTATCGAAGAGTAAATCATCTACATTATATAACATAATGTCGCCGTTTTTACGAACTGACGAATCCGCGCACGTGCGCAAAATACGCGCTTTGGAGAAAACGTTTTTACGAACCGTCAAATCGTGTTTGATGGCCAATGCTTCCTTATTCCGTATTAATATACATAATAATATACACCATTTCAAAATTTAAGTCATAAGCTTTCTTTTGATGTATATATCGAGACATGAAATTATGCAACGAGAGCAAATTCCGTTATCTAAGAACACCTAAATCTATAAATTCGTTTCCCACCAATTCACGTTTCTGCGCACGGATCCGTCAGTTCGTAAAAACGACGATATATATTATAAAATACGATCACAATCATGATATTCAGCCGCCCTCTTCCTCTCAGGGGCTTCGCCAAGATATTTGAATGGGAGGGGGTGGGGGGGGGGGGAGGGGGAAATAATACACTCTCATACTACACTCGTTTCGTGCTAGATCGTTGGATCTTCCTCTTAGCATGCATGATTACTGTCCACGTGTGGTGGCATGCAGCACCAAAAAGCTTCTTGCCTACCTGAGCTGTCTTCTCGTTCATGCACGTTGCTAGGAAATATTGTTTTAAAAAAAAAAGAACTTTTTTAGTGAATGAATAAAATAAATTTCAACTTGAACTCAATTCATTTGTTTTTCTTCTGCTTTTCTATCCTTCTGTTGGGCTCGTGCCATCCTTCCCCACCCCCCCCCCCCTCTCTCTCTCTCCAGGCCTCCTCTACCTTTCTACTTCTCTGTCTGTCTCTCTCTGTCTCTCTCTCTCAGTCTCTCTCTCTCTCTCCTCTCCTTCCCCTCCGCTCCCCCTCTCTCTCCCTCCTCTACCTTTCCACTTCTCTCTCTCGCCGCTCCTTCCCCTCCCCTCCCCCCCTCTCTCTCCCTCCTCTACCTTTTGACTTCTCTCTCTCCCTCTACCTTTCCACTTCTCTCTCTCTCTCTCTTTCTCTCCTTTCCTTCACCTCCCACTCTCTCTATTATTCCTCTTTCTCTCTCTGTTTATCTCTTATACTATGCCCCTGGATTTCCCCTCTCCTCTTACAAGACATGCACTTTGCTTCACTATTTTTATCTATATCCTTGTATATTTTTGAGGAAATGAAATTTGACTATCTTTTATGTCGTTTATGACCACGCTCCCCCCCCCCCCCCCATTTTCTTAGTACAAGGTCCTTTGTGCCTTTATCATTTCTCTAGTTTGAATTTAAATTCGAACTGCTTTCATCCAATCATGGTTTAGTTATCATCATCATCATGGTCATAAAATTATATTATCGAGAAAGGTTTTGAAACAAGTTTAATACAATGCATGTTTTTTTTTCTCTCTATACATAAATGCGATAATTTTATTCACATTTCTGTCTAGTCATGTTTTTTTCCCTGCCAATAGTGTTATTATCTATACCATAATGTGTATGTAATGCTTTTTATTGAAAACTTAATAAAAAATTCAGCCCACTGGTTGCTAGTATATCCATCATGAAGTTAAAGGTTAAGAGCCTATTTTTCGAAGTCATATGACCCCCCCCAAAAAAAAAAAAAAAAAAAAAAAGAAAAAAAAGAAGGAATGATCTGATGATATCAGTCTCCAAAACGTAGAGATGCATCTCCCCCCTTTCCCCGGCCTGGCTTGGATCCACGCCTGTTTGGCACATTAAGAAAGCACGAGCAGAGTACAGCCCATGAGACCGACAGCTCCCGAGACCGACAGCCAACGTGACAGACATCGACAGCAAAACGAGACCGACTGCCCCCAAGACCAACGTGTCGGTAGTATTATGCTCATGAAATCCGTTTGCACATCCTGTCACTTATTCCTTATATATCTTTGAATATTTTAGTGGGAATTCTTTAATGTCTTCTTATGCATGTTATATGTACGGATGATGCATGAAATTAATCTACATGTATAACTTGAGTCTGGTGAAAATATCACTACATTACGACGGGGGTGCCCCTGGCAAAGCTTAATCTGCCATAACTGCAGAAAGAAATGCGTCCCATAAAATGCCCCCGGCACAAATGTGATAATATTTCTTATGAAACGGGTTCAAAAATGTAGCCATCCTGATTGGTCAAATAACAACACGTGACCGTGCAAAGAAAAAAAGTACTAACGCACGGCTAATCCTGATCAAACACTAAGATTGTAAGAAAACACTAAGATTGTAGACCCGTTTTATAAAACTATTAATACATGGTTGTGAGTTCGTGCGTTAGTGCGATCCGGCAACACGCAGGCTTTTATCGTGGTGTCTAACACACTCGGCTACGCCTCGTGCGTTACTACACCGCGATAAAAACCTTTGTGTTGCCAGATCGCACTAACACACTTCCAACCATGTATTAATAGTATATTAAGGGGCGGGGGCTTGTTAGAGAATTTTCGGACTTGCGCCCCAAAGAGAATTCTGGATCCTCTACTGCTTATTTTGCCCAAAAGAAAATCGTCAATAATTTCCCCTACCTATATAAGTGAACGTATCCCAAGGCAAGCTGATACAGTCAATAACTCGTGCTGTTTGTCACATGTATCCGCTAGGTATCCGCTGCCCACTCGCGCAAGCCCCCAAATACTGTCACCAAGTGCAAACGTGCAGGGAAGGTCGTCTGAAAATACTGTCGGATATTAGTAAGTTTTTTTCGTATCTGAAAGTGCATGTCTTTGACAAGGAGTTATCTTTGTCAGAGGCAAGTTGGGGGGCAGGGGCACGTGACCCCCGGTAAAATTAGTAAAATTTGAACCTTCTTTTTTTCTTTCCGGCTTTCTTGCTCGCTTGCTCGCTTTTATAGAAAAATTATACAAGCTTTCGATCACAAGGTCCGGGAATCAAATCCCTGTCACGGCATGCACTAACGTTCTCCACGCAGGTGAAGTGGTAACCGCCAGGAAGAAATTCTTTGAATGTTTGTAATAATACCTTTGGACATTCACTTATAAACATTAGCATTCAACCCTTATAAATGTCACTCATGACAAACTCCTGCCTCCTTGGGAAAAGTTAATATCTTTTATTTTGCTTGTAAGATACTTTGGACTCATTGTGCCCCCCCCCCCCCGAAAACAATCCTGGATCCGCCGTCGATTCAAGTTCAAGTTCAGTTGGTGAAACATGACAATGTCAGACTCACGGGTAAGAATGAATCAGCTTATTTCCACATGATAAAAAAATGAATCATACCTTACAGGCCATCAGGACTTCGGCCAGTATAGGCCGACAGCCCACGAGACCGAAATTCATGACAATGTCGGCCTCATGAACCCTCAGAAAATTTTAAAGAAGGCTCGCTAGACCGACATGTCAGTCTCGTGGGTCGTCTGTCAGAAGACCCGAGAGACCGACTCGAGAGACCCGAGAGACATTCGGTCTCGTCGGCTGTTGGTCTCGTCGGCTGATAACGCCCTTTTGACTCCAAACACATTACAATAATATTGTATAATGTATACCCCTACAGTTTTACAATTGTCGTTTGAATAATAATGTTATCACATCTAAAAGTAAAAGAATGAGATTTCAAGAAAATCGAATTCAAAATTATGGTGCTTTGAAATTTGGAAAAGAATAGAAGAGTTTATGTGCTCACTATTTACATATTTCGCTTGTGATCAAACCATGTTTTTATAACAGTTATTTTGAAATTCATAAAATGCAAACAAAACGCGACAAATTGCACTACACTGGCCACAAGACAAAGTATCCTTTTTTGAAATTTCAACGGCTATTCTTGCGTTGCATCAGATATAAAATCAAATGTCCAAGTCCGGTGCTTGTCTTAAAGGAGCTCAGCATACTTGACATGGTTTCATATTTTATAAAAGAAAACAGGACAAAGATAACATTTAGAAAGGATAGAGAATAAAATAACAGGAACAAGGAAAATAAAGAAGAGGATAACAAGGCCTATGTTTAGAAAAACAAAACTCGCTATAAGATTGAACAATAATTCCCTTTTCCCCCGCCAACCTTGCAGTGATAAGATCCCAAGAGCAGTGGACTGACTGAGTGAAGGATTTGATTGAATATGATATTTCATGCTTGCAGCCCAAATACTGAAATGCGATGGTTACAATTTGCAGGGGCGGATCCAGGATTTTGTAAAAGAGGGGGCACAGTACCGTAATGATTGTGTCCTTAAGGTATACCAGGTTTATTTCAAAAGAGGAGGGGGCCACGGGCCTGTTATCCCCCTATATGAAGATCCACCACTTGTCACAATGTAATGTACATGATAAAAAGCTATGCGGGCGCGGCTACAGGAGAACAGGGGCAAACGCCCTCAAATCGAATGACGAAAAATATAGAAAGGAAAGAAAAAGAAAATAAGAAAAGGGAGGCAACGTGAAAGATAGATGATTCTACCCCCTCACACACCCCCATAACTTGGACTTGTTCGCTAGCATTTTAGTTACTAAGACTTGCCCTCCCCCGCTCCCCCCCCCCCCCCCATCCCCAAAATAACTTTAGAGAAGTCAACATCAATAGCTGGACCCACGCTACATCATAGTATAAAATCACAGAACATCTTTGGCCCGTGCCCCCCCCCCCCCCCCATTTTAATAGAGAATTGTACATTGTGTCCCCCCTTTTTTCAATTGTGCCCCCTTCAAGAGAATTTTAGAGGAATCTGATGACTTTTTTTGCTTGTCAGAAACTTTTCAGAGATTAATTTTGTGCCGCGCCCCCTCTCACAAAATCCTCGGTCAGCCCCTTATACAAAGGAATATTTGAATCAATATATAAATTCTCTGACAACAAATTCATTACAGAAAGAAGAAAAATTAGAGATCTCATTAATGAGTATTTTGCTGTGTTGAATTTTATTATAATTTGGGGATTAGTGAGTTCGAGCAAGCAGAGAAGAGAAACTCCCAGATTCGGTCAGCTTCCTATGAACAAATGGCGCACAATACTAGCTGAACATGATGAAGAGGCAGAATTTTCCCTTGATATCTTTTATCTTGCGTTGCATAACTGAAGTCATGTGTTTTATACAACAGGATTCGATCTCTATATTTTCAAATTTAAAAATAAACCTACCAATGATAGTGCTGGGTTGCTATCATGCCATTGTCATTATATCACTTGAAACGATCCGGTATATTATAACCTAGTCAGATTTCCACTGAACAGTAATTATAGGCATATATTCATTTATTTTCATAACGACAGTTTATTACGGTGCATTTTTTAGTGCTGTTTCGTCAAACAGAATAGCATGAGAAACAAAATTGTGAATATCACGTCGTTTCAGATATTAATTCTAAGAAGCAAGAATGATTTGCACTGAGTTTGAATATATTTTCGCTTGAAAAATCTTGATCACAATCAGTGTCAAACTTGATTTTAAAAAAATGTCTTGTACGTAGACGGTCAATATGAGCTACCATAAAGAAATAGACGTACTATTCTATCACTATCACAATACTATTCTATTCGTCGCACTCTACGATATAATTGATTGGTGATGTAGTAATCATATAACGTAGATTGTGAACCGCAAAGCCATGTGCTACCTGTTCATTGTACTACTAGTATACTTTCTGTTGATGCTTGTGAGCGAATATATATACACACACAGTATTATCGACTGGTCATTCATAAAAATTGCCCGTATCGTGTGACGTCAGGTTCGTGGAAGAGGCGGAGTCAGCGACATCCCCGCCCACATAACCGTGCGTTCCGTGCACTTCGCACGTACAGCATGTACATGTAGCTAGCATGCAACGATGAGCTAGAGTTCATTCACACTGTATATACTGCATGCAGTGTACGCTTGCGAGAATAGAACCGTGTGAGTCATTTATTGAAAACAAGGATCTCAATACATCCACATGTATTCCGTGGCAAGCGAGTATATTCGCAGTAGGATCTCTCGTGCTACTCCTGGCAAATTTACCGTTTTGGGGGGACGTTTATAAACCCTCGACATTCATTTCAAGCATACATTCTGACTTAGATATTTGGAAAACACTTATGAACTGTTGACCACAAATCGGTGCACCATTTGCCTCCAATGACATTGTGTGATTCTGTTCATAATATCTGTTTTTATATTTTTGTTGGCATAATAGTACTCGCGAGCGGTCTTATCGTGTTCCACCACTAGTACATTGCTTGGTACTGATTTTTTTTTTCTGTTCCGAAGAACGTGTGTTGAACATTTTACTACCGCTTTGCGGTTTTGAGGTGTGGTTTGAATATCTATTCAACATCGCCTGCCCCAGTCAGGGTTTTCCGACAAGAAGTCTGAAATAATTTTTTCCCGCCCTTTCATCTCGGAACAAACCACTCGCGTGGTAGAAACCCCACTCCGCATCAATGCATATTACTGACGTTGATCATCTTCTCTCGTCCACGACTCCCCTGGCCAACCCGCCTAACAAGGACCCAGTACGGAGGAACAACATACATAACAATTATAAGATGGCCGAAGGGGGCCAGAGGAATAAGGCCTCGTCCGTTTTCAAGGGAGGTGAACGGTCTCTTGTGGACGCTTTATCGGAGTATCCTGGGGAGTTGGTGAAGACAGAGAGCCCTAACTTTGCCTGCTCGGTGCTTCCGTCGCACTGGAGGTGCAATAAGAGCTTGCCCGTGGCTTTCAAAGTTGTGTCATTGGGAGAGACGAAAGACGGAACGATGGTGACGATCGCAGCAGGGAACGACGAGAACTACTGCGCCGAATTGAAAAACAACACAGCAGTCATGAAGAACCAAGTTGCTCGTTTTAATGACCTGCGTTTCGTCGGCAGATCGGGCCGTGGTAAGTTGGAAAATTAATTTGATATTAATATATTCGGACCATATGTACACCCGTCATGTATGCGAGATGGTGAGAGGAGGGTGCTGAGCGCCGATATTTGAGGCAAGCGGCTCCCCCCGAAACTTGGCGATCGCATTGGTATGCATGCTTGTATGGCTTCGTACCAACGCGCGTGATTCACAAACTTGTCTTTTATGTTAAAATTCTTTCATGATGAATTTTCGGGAGCCATGAAAGAGTTTAACCTTGAATTTCTTTATCAGTCACTTTATGGCATAGTCAAATATTTCATTAGAATCACCGGAAATAGTTACGTGTGTATGCGTAACTGTTTATTCAACAAAGTTAATTCAATGAATGGTCTGTCATGCAGGGTCTTTGATTTTAAGCATGCGTGGGTTTGAGGAGGACCCGATCGCTGAGCATGCAATACAGCATTGTGTACGGCGTAGAGTCGACCCTTCTCCCAAGCGACTTTTTACCTAGAATTTTCTCCCACGCGTAATAACTTCCAAAATTGTCTTATTTTCCAAACGATGACATATCACAAGATCTCCTAAACTGTGTTTTTAAGTAGATAACACCTTAGGAAGTTATTAGTGATACTTCTTTTCTGAGAAATCAATGTGATTATGAAATAAAAAAGACATTCGATCGGGGTACGTCGGTTCCTCCGCAATCAGTATCAATGATCGAATACCCGCCTGAAGTTCCGGCCTAGCAGACTGTGGGCGATCAGTTCCAGCCGCCGATCTATATGACTTCTATATTATTTCTAATCTACTTCTTATAAAATTGTCAATTATTCCTGTGGACCAGAAACAAATTTCGTGTTTGACCTGTGAATGTGGAAAGATTATAATTTGTTATTTTTTTTCAAATTTGATATACCTCAGAGTTGCTTAGTAATATGAAAGATGAAAAATGTATTCAAAAGTAAATCGCACTTTTAATATATATTTTGTCATGTTCATCATTTATATTTTATATATTTCATGTCTGTCACATTTAATTATAATGAATATTTGCATCATTGATGTGAATTTATCCTTAATTGATTTGATTTGTAGAATCATTGCATTTATGTACATGTATTTTACTTTGTTTATTTTAAAAAACTTGTGTAGAAGCAGGGCTGTGTGATTATGCCCTTATATTAATACTTTGGATTGTATTATCTACCACATTTTGACTTTCAAAAATGCATGCTGCCTGCTAGATATGAATAGAATATTAGAATTGGGATATAAGATGTGCCTGTGTTTAAGAAATAAGAATATATTGGTGATTAATGTATATTAATAATAGTTATTTTTTACACAATCTGAAAATTTACCTCTTTTGATAAATTGTATCATTATACTTACATGTAAAAACTATTTCATCTCTTGCATTTATTTTCTGTAAGGGAGATGAAGAACCTTTATTGTATTTTAGAAATTAGAATTTATAGAACTATGTCCTGATTTTTTTATCTTAATGACCAGAATATTGCAAAAAACAAAAAGTTATGAATATTATAGTTTTATGGATATATTAATATTCATAACCAATATTATATGATTTTACAGGCCATGCAAACAATATAAATGAAAGCAGTATCAAACAGATAGGCTTATAATTGTCTTATTAATCTTCATATTTGTAATGAAAGATGAGATATTAGAAATGTGAGCCTAAACACTAGGATTTATTTCTCTGAAGAATGTAGGATCTGTTTTAAAAATAATTTGTAAAGTCTAAATCTCATTGATATTCCCTATTTGGTAGTATGCCATATATACCCTTTGTGTGCTGAATGCAGTTTAACAGAATAAGGAAACATCACAAGATCTACACAAGGGCATTCCCTACTAACATTTATTCCCTACTTCATGAAGTGAAAGTTAATATGGCAGTAAATTGTTCCTCTTTGTTTTCATTTGTCATTCCGTGCTATTGGTAGAGCAGAAAGGGGACTGCCCCTTTGAGACCTGGAGATCAATTAATTTCGGACTGTCAGAGTATAGCAAAGACAGATTCACTTTATCATTACACTTCCAGAGAGATTTTCAATTGAGGAAGAGTATGAGTCTAACGTTTAGGCCTACTGTACATGTATATACATTGATCACACAAATGGAATATCCTTTTGGAATAGGAAACAAAATAATGTTGGCTCTATCAAGCTTATGGCACAGGAACATGTAGATTCTTGGAAGGCCAAAATTGAGGTTGCATATAGAGAAATGAATTATAGATTTTGGGACTATGAAGGAAGGATTTAAAGAGAAATGAGAGAATAATTTTTCTCACTATTTCTTTGTAATGAAATTTAGGAGGAAATGGAGGAGGCACTGATTTAACAGAATTTCCTGATGATGTTTTGTAAAATGAGCAAATTCTTACCTAAAATGGCGATGCTTACCTTTATTGGACTTTGATGTGATAATTGTCTCCTTTGTCACTTCAGCAAAAAAAAATTTGAGTTTTAAAATGAATGAAGAAAATAAAGAACCAGTCATACAACTTTTATCACAATTAATTTTCATGGGCCAAATTTAATGAGTGAAATGAGTGAATTAAATTTATTTGATAAAGATTGGTCTACATGTATATACATGCCTGTACATATTTTCCTCCTTTCTCTTGAAGTATATATTTAATTTATTGAAATTTTACTCTCTTTTTTCACCGTACATGCACATTTATATCAGACAGTTAATAGAATAAGCACTTTGGTGTAGTCCATAGCCCTCTTTCTCACCTTTCTATGTTCAAATACTTATAAATAATATGTGCTTGGCATGCTTGTATGAATATGCCATTGACACAAACAACACCCTGACTGCATTATTCATCATCAACATGTTTCACATTTCATCCTTGAATCTCTGTTGGCACTAATTAACCTTCAGATGAACTCTCTACCTGAGCTTCCCATCCTCGACGACGACGATGGGCCCATTCACATGAAGTGAAACAACGTAGAAATAAACCTTACATGAAAGCAATGTGCAGAACTTTAGGTGAAAGGGCATTCACATTGTACCTCATTCATGTTAAACAGGGATAGGGGAATATGAAGTTGAATAAAGTTCTCATGTTGACCATAATTCTGCATGGAGTACTTGAAAGGTGCAACGCCCAAGCCTCTATTTTTAAATGTTTACCGTGCTACGTTAACACTTTATTTGGATTTAGGCGTAATTAATTCTTGTATAAAGCTATGGAGATTTTGTTAGAAGCTACCAAAATTTTGTGTTCCTTCTGAGTGGGGATAATTTTTTTTAAAGTTTTGAAAAGAATTGCTATACCCTTTTAGTGAATAACTTGCATTGCTTGTGAACTTTGTAGAGACCTTTTTGTGCTGACTGAATTTGGGGTAATTGCAGAAAAAGTGAAAAAAGAAAAAAAAAAAAAAAGAATCGGCTGCACTTTTTAAAAAATAGAATTCTTTGGAGTGCTTGTGAACTTTGAAAAGATTTTCTTGGCCAGACTAATTTGGAGATAATTCCAGAAAAAAAAAATTAAAAAGAAGAAAACTGGCTCAATTTCTTCTTTATAGAATACCTTGAAATACTGAACTGAGGATAGATTTTATCGGGCTGACACAAGGGGTTTTAAATCCCTACAATTTTGTGTTGGCTGACGACTGAGCTGTTGCTTGCATATTGAGGCTGACAGTTTTCTATCTTATGAAGGATGCAGACATTATAATGTGGGACTTGGCATGGGGACTAGACATTTGTGTAAGTGATATTCAATATGGGATCATGGAAAACTTACTGCATGGAATGCACATGAGAGAGAGGGATGATATTTCAGGTAAATTGTACATGCAGAGTAAAGCTTGAGTGACTCAAAAAGAAGGGGGGGGGGAAGAGAAACAGAGAAGACAATTTCTTTTTCTTTTTAAAAACTCAGAGAAGATGTCAGCCTTTTATTTTAACAGAAAAATAAATTAGACTGGTACATTTTCTGTATAAATCTTATTCAACATTGAGAAAGATGAAATATGAAATTTTCGCAAATCTGCCCTAGTAAGATGGACATTCCAATTCTGTGTTGTAACAGTATAATTCTTCTTATGAATATAATTATGTATTTGTATGAACAAAAATGCAGTCATGAAAATGTTTTAATGCAGAGAAAGATAGAGAGGGAAGGAAGACACACATGTAAAGTGGGAGGGGATTTCATTTTATCTCATTCATGTTTCATGTCCTGTTTTATGTCCCCCTTTCTCATATGTCCTGTTCATCTCTTCATAGAAGTATCACAAGTTTATTGATAACACAGCTATGTAGAGCATCAGTCCATACTTTCATCCTATACCTTTGTATACTGAATAAAAAAAGGCCCTTTTCATGTATGCATGTTGTTTTGCAATCATAAGTAGCCTGTGAATGGTAACAATTCTACAATGTAGCGTCTTGTCAGTATTTCTCTTGCATAAACTTGAATCAGAATTTGTCGTTATTCCAGTTTGTCATTGTTCCCTTGTTCTCTTCCACAGCAGTCTTACATGTATGTGATCCAAGGAGACATAAGTAACACCATGGGGTATTGGAGCCTGTGATAAAAAGAAAGATGTTTGATCAAGATTTATGAAAAAGATTGTTGAATTAGTTAACCGGACGTAAAATTCAAAAGGTTCATCCGGCGTGCGCACAAAAGACTTTGGAACGTCGTGAGAGTACATTGCCCTGATAGGCATGGCCTCAAGTTTCTAACTAAAATTCTGAAAGAGATTGTTGGAAAGAAGAAAGGGTGAATAAAAGACACACCTTGAATGAGGGATATATTGCTGAATAGGAAGATTTACTGGGTCAAAGTGTTTGATACGGTGGGTGTCACTGTGGCATATTAGGGTCATTGACATGGGTTCAGTGTAAAATCGCTGCAGAATTTCCTTTGCTCTATCTATCGAATTTATCAGATATCGAGTAGGCAAGGATGTTACAAGGTTGCATTGGGTGCGTCATCTTAAGGATGGGCTTGAACATGTAGGCAACTTCAACACATTTTCAGATCTGTGAAACAAAATTGAGTTATCACTGACTTGACTCCAGAGGGAGTGAAAATATAGTGAAAATAGGGTGAAAATTCATTCTTTTCCTTTTAGAGAGCACTTTAAAATAAATTGATTTTCACTCCTAAACAAGTGAAACTGACATGACACACTGGGGAGTGAAAATAGAAGTTGTATATATTTCACACGTACATTGCCTGCCATAGCACCATCAGATGCCCAAGACTTGCATGTATGTTACTTATGATATTGCTAGATGCACTATTGAACTATATGCTACTGAAGTTGGTTGCTTGTTAGGCGCTACTGTGGCAGACTCGCACATACATAGTAATTGGATACATCCTAGGGGGTGTCAAATGAATAAGCTCATTGAAGGAGGTGACAAGCCAAAAGCAGGTGACAAAAAATAACTGTTTACAGTGTGAAACAAAAGCTACCTTCATACGGGACTTGTGATTTCGAAACTTTAAGTTAGCGAAACTTTAAGTTAACGAAACAATGGCGCTCGTTGTTCTGAGTCCACAAGTCGAGCGACTGTTGTTTAACATGACCAGAGAGGTCATCATTAACAACAATTTTGCCAAATTTAAAGTTTATTCTGTCCACACAGTCCATAGCTACGACGGAGGACCACCGCTGCTGGTGGTTTCGGCATATAACTACAAGCTCGCTTGTGGTTCTGGAACTGCAAGTAAACTTAAAGTTTCAAAACTGTGAGTCAATTTCATATGGTCTTAAACCACAAGATAACTTAAAGTTTGAAAATACAAGTGAAACTTAAAATTTAGCTCCCTCTGTGTGAACATAACTAAAGACTGACTATAGGACAAAAAGATATAATTGCTACTAAGGACCTTTCTTGTACATGTACAGGTCTGTAAAACTAATAGCCATCTATTCATACAATATTGAAAGAATAATGCATCTAAAAAACCAGAGAGAAATCCACCTTTACTATTAAATCTTCACACAAATGCCAGAATTAAAACTCAGTCATTGATCCAATATTATTATATGTGTAACCAGATTTTAGTATTAAATCACTCATGAAAAAATTGGAAATATTCAGCCCATTTTCGACACAAATATTTTGTGAGAAGATGCAAGGTCATCGAGAGAAATAAACATTTACATTTCATCATCTTGTTCAATATTTGCATTGTAGGCATACGCAATCTCTAAAGAGAACTTGCAATACAATGAAATTTTGTTAATTGCAAAAAATCAGTCTGTTTTTGTAAAAGAATACCTACTTCTCAGACAGAAGAGTGTCTGATGTGTATTTGTAAAATCGGGAAAAACATTATCAGTATACATGTAACAAGGTAAAAACATTGAGAGAATTTTAGGAGATGATAAAAGAGGGAAACCAGAATGGACGGAAGAATAAAAGGGCCCGGGGGGGGGGGGGGGGGGGGGATGTGAGAGAGATTTGGAGGGGGTGTCCTGACTCTTGAAAAAGAAAATGTATTTTATGTTCACATGATCCTTGAGTATAAAATAATGAAGTTCTGTTGGATTCTTTGGAAGTAGAATGAATTCCCTGGAATACCGGTACCTAACATTGAATCGCACAAAAGAGAATAGATTATTGATTACCGGTGTAAGGGCATGACCTCTTACTTGCATTGTGTCTTTGTTTATGGAGACTGCTCCGAGAGTTCATTTCTTTCTTTCAATGTCTGGTATTGTCTGTCCCAAGTCTCGGCAGGCTTCGATATTTATTTAGGAGGGGGAGTGGGGTGGAAGACAAAAGTTGCGGGCTTTATGAAATTTTTGATATTCTGGATTAATTTGTCACAGATATGGACTCTGCATGTTCTGTATGCATTAGTACAGGGTGCTTCCCCCAACATGCTCGGTAAAAGCTAGTTGCGATAGTTATTGATTGTGGGTTTCCGTGCAAGATCAAGTGTTTGATTGATGCGCATTAATGTATCTATTGCCTGAATTTCGGTCATTAATTGCGAGGAAAGCTGTTATGATGCTAACTCATGGATCATTGGCATCTGTATCGAAGGGCACGTATGCGCCTGTCTTGTTCAATATTGACACTTCTAGCACTGTTGGTTTCCAGTGGCATGACAAGAGATAGTTGTCAAGGTCTACCCAAACAGCCCTATATGTGGTTTGTTGATCATTTTCATCACCAGTAACCAACCATGCTACACCCACCCACCCACCCACCCACCCCTCAAGCCACCACCACCACCACCATTACCACCAAACACCTCTTTTCTGCATCACCATAGAGACCAACCACCCCCCCCCCCTTTCTTCCTCCAACCCTGGCTTGATATTATGATTACGACCGCTCAAGATTTTCCACTCTAGATCAATTTCTTATTGATGGACAGACGGTCAAATGCCATATTTTTACCAGGTACTGGTAGAAAAGTAAACTCCTTATGGTGTAAAACCACACAGGTTTCGCACTTTTATTGCTGCCATAGCAACAATATATATTGATATCTTCTCACAGCACCATACTCTGAACTGCAAACAATCTAGTCATATTCCTATTATCTCAGTGTAGCAATCCATATCTGATATGATAAGGATGTCCTTCATCTCTTCATGGTTTTTGATCAGTCAATATTCAATGAATTTGTGCTCGACGACGTAAGTGACACGCTTGTGGAAACGAGCAGTGGAAAGCAAGAATGCGTAGAGAATTTTTGAGAAAGGAGTTTGAGAATCAGATACATTTACTTCAGATGCAGACCAGAAGCAAACTGTTTCCCTGACAGAAGTTGCAACCTTTCTGGTTGTCCTTCATGGAAAAGATCCTAAAAACCCTTGAAACAAAGCAAAAAAAAAATCATTTTTTCCCCCTCTCAAATACTCGTTGAGTTTTTTTGACATGGGCACTGAGTATTGCTTCTGGTCAAGTTTGTCGAAGCAGGGAGTTAGAAACTGTGAATGCCAATGCATGGTTTAAGTGCCTGTCAGCCTGGTACTGTCTGCTAGGTGGCATTGCGGTTCACCAAATCTGTCTTGCTCTGAATTAAATTTGTAGCAGATTATAGCGCTTTTAATTTGAAGTAAAGTATTTGTCTTGATGAATTAGGCCAGAGTTCACGAGCTCCTGCAAACCACTAATCTTTCAGTCTTCATTCCAGAATAGAATTTAATCAGGTTGTGTCAGCTCCCTTCTGTATCCTCTCTTTGCCCATGTTGGAATTGAGAAGCACCTTCTTGAAAAGAAACACTTCTGTATCACACCTAACCTCTATTTCTTGTGTTTCTGCAAGAACTACTAGAAATAATCTACCCTTTTAGAGGATGAATGTAGGAGAAATAAGACTTTGTGCATTCTGCTGTGTAGTATCCTCCAAGATTTTCATTTGTTAGCAGGTAGTAAAAAAAGAAAAAGAAATGTAGGCTTTTCATGTACACCATCTATCAATTTCACTTCTTTTGCTCTAATCCTGGCATGCTAACAAAACAAGGGTTCTTTAACCTCTTCAGTACTTTAATACAATATTTTATTGTTTTGATGCATATCTCTTATAGGATTTAGATCTAATGCTGTAGCAATATCAAAAGGGTTAAAGGCATTGTCCCAGACATCATCATCGGGAGAGATAGAGGGAGGGGTTGGTTTTGGAAGAGTTTTGATTAAAAAAAAAAATCTACCTGCAGATTCTATTTCATAATCATCATAGAAGCCTTTGTGGTAAGCCTTATAATGTGGTTTGATAAAACTATACAAAGGCTTGACAAGGAGAAACATGTAACAGCAACAGATGGAAAATTGATAACAGCATGTACAGACATGGAAACATAATTGTATTACTTAACAAACCTGGGATGTTTTCGCAGACGTATCCTGTGTTTGTCTTTACTTATTGCTTTATGTAAGTGTCAATAAATAACTCCAGGCTTTAAGCGTCCCATATCCTTCTTTAATAACACTCTCCCCGACAGTTTCATAAGTATTGATTTCCACGGGCAGTCGTCCTGCGTTCAGGAGCGCAGTTTCTTGTCCCTCCAGGGGGTGTGCAGAGTTCGAACATAGCGCCTCAAGAGATTTCTCTCTCTCACTGTTTTTTGAGCAAGCTTCTCAACATATTGAAATCAAACTTGCTTCTTCTCTTTAGGGAGGCATTAACCAGGAAACAGTCTAAATTGGAAATTATTTTTTATGGGACATTTCCACTTGAAACACATTTTGCTCCTTAGGGAGCTTTATAAAAGTGACTAGAGTTCCCAAATACTGTACATGTACATGAACATTTAAATACTTGTGAGTGTTGTCTACTGAAATGAGGTTACATCATTTCCACACATGCAATACATGTAGAAAGAAGATTTAAAAGAAATGGTTACTTAAGCAATAGAGGAGGTACACATATGGTACACTATGGAGGTCTACAACGTTGACAAAAAGACTCTAAAAAGAGACATTTTTAAATTTAAGTTCAAATTTTTAATTTTCAGTGATCATTGGGTCTATATTCTAGGTCTTCATTCTAAGTCTGCCTAGTTTTGCTTTATACTTATTTTACTCCCAATATTTCACTCCTAATATTTCACAACATCCTACAGCTGAAATAAAACCGAGACTGTTTTGTTTACTTTTATCACAAGATTTCATAACATGGATAATGCCAGTCATACGTGTACTTCAATAATTAGAAACATTTATGGTTGATTCTAACATGAAATCATTATACTAATTAATTTTCTATATTTTCTTACTGTTCTTTTCTCTCCTGATAGGCAAGAGTTTTACTCTCTCCATCTTCATCTACACCAACCCGCCCCAGATCGCTACCTACAACCGTGCAATAAAGGTCACCGTAGATGGCCCTAGAGAACCCAGACGTAAGTCCTCTCATTATACTTTATCTAAAAAAAAAAAATTCCTTTTTTCTTGCTTTGTACTTGTATTTTGACAATCTTTTACAAATCATCTGCTTAGAGCCAGAAGGGCATTAACTCCATGTGACATTTTATAAGTTAATGCCCTTTTTGCGCACAAAAGCCAACATTCTAGCCATGGGATTCCTCCAAAGACATGCCTGTACATGTCATGTTTGTCAAATAGGAAATGTCGTCAAGGAGTAAATAAGGAAGTCTCTTCTATTGTTAAGATACTTGGAGTTTTTTTTTTTTTTGTTGGATAACATCATCTAGTTTTGACAATAGCAGTTGAATCAAAGATATCTGCCTTCACTGTCTATTCTTCTTTGCATGTTTTAGTATTGAATTAATTCAAAATTTCCTACCATTCTTCTCCATTTACTGAGCATAACTTAATTAGCACATGTAAATCATCGAATTTGTACTTTTTCACCTTCCGTGTAATCAGTATTAAAGAGGAAATTAATACCGTAACAAGTTTCATCTACATGTACATGTGTGTAAATTTGGTAATGCATTTGCAACTGATGGGGCAATCTTGAAGATGGTGACATGAAAATACAGCTCTCCATGAAAAGTGCTCACATTTTCCCAATATGGTTCTCATTACAGCTAGGCCCAATCATGCCAGTGGAAGCACACATAAGTCTCATAGGCAGTTTAGAATGTGTGATGATTTCAGTAAGTTTAGAACAGAAATGGACCTGCAGCAATTGCACTCTGGCTGATGTATCCTATACCGCCTATATACTTTCCAATTTAACAAATTCGTGTTCATTGCATGGCTATGCCATTAAAATCAATTATTAACCAGAGGAAAGCCCTGAAACTGGTCGACATGGAGAAAATCTGTTCAGAATGCATTCATATTTAGTTTGCTTTTATGAGTTATTCTATGAAAAGAATGAGAAAGTGAGCATTGTGACAAGAAATTCAAACAACATACTGATATGAATGAAACTGAAATGTGTCAGAAACTTTTTATGTGAAAGGGAATTCCTACCAATTTTCCAAGTCAATCTTAGTTCCATGAAAACTTTCTGATGAGGGCCACATGATGGAGACCCCATTTCTTAACACATTGATCTCATGATGTATTTGTCTGTAGGTTTTGCCCCTACTCATCCCAACAAAGCCTTGAATGGACTGAAAAAATGTGAAATTCGCGGAAAGCTGGGTTAAAGGGAAATTCACTTTCACTTTCGCCCATGTGTCAGTGCATTGTGAATTCTGACTGCCATAACTCTACTTTGAATTGCTGAAGGCCCCCTATTGCATGAGCACAGTTGAAGTCAACTTTCACTTTCAGATGGTGATATATATTTGAAAATATAAAGTGATGATATTACCATGTTTGAAGAGGAGGGAAAGAACGCTATGTTTAGTCAGTTAGAAAGTAGACATGCAATGGAATGAATTGATTCATATATTGTTGGCTCTTTTATCAATTTAATGCACATTTCCAATAATATGTACTACAAATTCAAATTTCTTGCTTCGATCTGTAGAAATATGATATCTCCTTTTAAAAACTGTTCTGCAAGTGCTTTAAATTTGAATCTATCCCAATATGAGGTTCTCAGAATGCACATGTGATGAACTCTGGCTGAAAGCTTGATATCATTTCACTTTCAGGATATTGTATTAACCACAATTCTTTTCAATATTCCATTTACCCCCCTTCCATCCAATAACATGGAGAAATTTAAACATGTCACCCTCTTCCGTTCTGGTCCGAAAACCACATTTTCTGCAGAAAATGAAAACGGATACATAATATAGACCAAGTATAACTGATTGTACATCTATGATTATAGATATTAGATAAGAATAATGAAATAAAAATAATGAAATTGAGTGTTGGGAGCCAAAAAGGCATTTACTCTATGGAAAAGTATATTAATTAATGCTCCTTGGTCAGACAGAATCTTTATGAATTACCCTTACTTAAAACAAGAACTCCAATAAATGATAATTTGCTGATCATTTAACTGAACGTGAAAAGAGGCTTTTCAGCACAATTTACCTGCCGATAACCCAGTGGCATCTTTAGCTTCTCATGGTCTTCTCATTGTCACTTGTACAACATGACAACAAGTACAGTATGACTCACTCACAGCCTGTACAGATCTGTTTGGATGAAAGATTTTGTCTTATCAAGACTTGGTCATGGGATATGAGTTGCAATTGATTAGATGAATATATTAGGCACCATTGCTGCTGTGCAGATGAATGACCATCACTATATCAGGTGTTCTTAGCCCTGTCGAAGCTGTTGATCAAACAAAGCTACAAAGTAGGTGAATTGATAGGAAAGACTTACCATTCAGAAGATTTATCAACAAAAGCATTCCATACATAGCGGACATATTTGTGGATCCTTTTCATTTCTTTATTGCCGCTGTGTAAACTGTACAATTTTAGGACATTATTCTTTTATAGAATGTGATGTAATTTTGTGTCACAAATACTACACACATGGCTTGGCAGTCCTTGAGTCTTAGAAAATTTACCTTCAGCTTGCTTCCATTGTCCCCTCATGAATTCAGAGACCATCAAATGCATTTTTTTATTAAAAAGGGAAGAGTTTTTAGTCAATTTTAGAAGTCCAAACATTTAAGTCATTTCTTCCTTATTTTATATTGTACACAAGACAAGAGAAGAAGTAATTTGAAACAATCTCAAAAATAAAGACTTAAAATATAAACTTAGCTTTTTACTGTTATACCTCAGATTCTTAAATTTGTCACCTCATCATTCAATATAACATTATGGAATGTTTGTAGTCCACTCTACATATATTACATGTTCCTACCTGGCATTTGGGAACCTAAGGGTCTCATCCTGTGATGGCATATTCCTCATCTATCCAAGACAGCAGGGATTTACCGGTTTTATTCTCAAGCTCATCTCTCTATCTCTGCTTTTGACGGAATTAGAGGATATGCTGAAATGTGTTTAGTGTTACGGCAGAAGTGTCGAGCAACCAGCGAGGGAGGGCCTTTTTTTTCTCCATCTTTCCTTTCCATGCAAACCTATTGCTTATTTTGTTCTCTAAAATAACACTCCATAAATGAATACAAGACGAAGGTGGTTGGGACTTGTGGTTTTCGTTCCGAGCTATGGAGGGGGAGGACAAGAAGTAGAAGGTGTTTGGTTTGTCTCTGAATAAAGGAATAATATCAGCAGGATTAAAGGGACAGATCAGAAGCTTAACATCAAAGTACCACCAACATGTTTATGCTAGTTTTATTGTCATGATGTTAGTGTTTTATCATGTAAAATTCAGGCAGTTATTGATGTTACGCTTTAGAATTGGATTTAATCTCTAAAACCTCATACTCAAAACTTAAAATGAATCAGATTCATTTAAAAGGAGCAAACATTAAAAAACCTATTTTCACTTGTTTTCCATATTTTTTCAATTTTCACAATTTGACTTTCTGGGTAGTAACTAGTAAGCTGGAAAATGATTTTGAAAGTTCTTGCACATTCAACTTTGTTTGTCTAATAATATAAGCTGTTTTGAATAATATGGCATAAAAGCAGATTTTTGTAAGCAAGATAAATATCTTATAATTTCCAATACTTTGCCCATTAATGATGAGTATATATGGGGTTCATATTGTATTGGTAGGGTCTTAACTTCTTTCATTAAATGTAACAGAGATTAATGATGCATGACACCCTGATCTCTCAAACCATCCTTCTTTGACAGAAAATGAGTGTTAGAATTGGGAGGATTAGAGAGTCGAAGAAGAAAAGGGTAAAAGAGCAATAGGATGTTGAAGCTAGATGGACAGGTAATGAAGAGCCAGATTAGCACTAGAGACAAGTTCAATTGAATTTAGATGCCGTGATCAATACGGCGGTCTGCCAGCTTCACGTTTCCCCAAGTTGCGATTACGACAGCCCGCGACCCCCTCGGGCGCGATATGGCTGGCGATCGTTTCGCCTGGCTTTTCACCGAGATGGATCGGTTGGCGAGGTCCTGCGACAAATTATCCGGGGCTAACGTAGCTGGCTTGACCTCGCTCAAGGGGGTGGGGATTCGTGCGTCTTGTCAGGCAGCCTGCCAAATGTTGGCTTAGCTGGAGCCGCCCCACGAAAAAACAGTGGCCCATAGCTGGCTTATTATTTCCATTCCTTTGAACAACCACTCTCTGGTTAACTTTTCACTCTGATATGAATTGATCTTGGATGAAAGCAGAGGTGCAATAACTACCCTATGAAAGGAATCCTTTGTCAATAAGCGGATGGGGTCCAGTACGCCCGCCCGCCAGGCCGGCTGGCTGCAGGGAGGAGGGTAAACATTTTGTCCTGTGATTGTTCCCTATTTGTCAAGAGCTTGTAGAAGCACTAAAAAACTAGCCCCTGTGTCCATTGTGTGCTTTCTGAAACTTGAAACGCACTCTTTTTTTTAATAGGAAAGGGCAGCAGTGGATGAATACTCTGAGTAAAGGTGGATTAATGATTATTGAATGAAGCTGTTTATTCATTTCAAGGTTATGATTCTTGGGGATTTTATTTGGGCAAGATATAGCATTTTGATATTGCAGAAAGAGGCTTTGTACGACTCCAGTTCTTGGTATTTGATTGGCACTTGCACTTAAACAGGACTTCATTTAATATCAAGGCCCACTATTCTCACAATGAATTAGTCATTTTGGTAATTGATATCGTAGCTCTTCACTTTCATTCAGTCATGAAGCAGTTCAAGTACTTTCATAATTGCAATATCAATTAAACTAAGAAACCATTTTCATGGAAATAACACTAAAAATAAAAAACCAAACATCCCCTTGTGAAAAAGATATGAAGCTCTTCAAAGCCAATTAGCTCATTGGGGGAGTAATAGTTCAAACAAAATTATGCTTCTCTTTTCGAAAGTTTGTTTACATGATAACAGTCGTTCAAAGGCAATAGGAAACAAGCCATGAAAATAAAAGTGCCATTGAAATCAAGCTCATAATTTCCCCAATGAAATGAACAAGAACTAGAAAACAGAAGAACTTTCTATCAGTGCACTATTCTATTAGATCGCCCTTGACGATAGCTTGGTTTCAGTCTCAGACTTTATTTTTTAAAAAGTCAATTGTTGATGTTGTGATAAGTAATAGTCATTTATGTTCAGTATGATTATAGTGCACAGGAAACTCAATATAGTTCACTTTGAAAGTCCTTGAACTATGAATATGTGATGGTCATTTTAAATCAAGTTTACAGTAATTAGAAGACAAAAGTGACAAGAAAAATTCCCCTGTTATCCTAAATCAGAGGCTACGTAGCTTGGCCGAGCAATCCATTTAACCTTGTGGAAGTCTGTTATCATATCCTCGTAAAAGATTATCGTGAATAAAATCACTAAATACCGGGATTTGGGAATCAGATAGAAGCTTTAGACCTCAGAAAGTGCAATATTACTGTTATCATAGTTGCATATACCACAAAAGTATTCTCTCATTTACATCCTTCCAAATAACTGGGTATCACGCCTTTACTTTTGATATTTGGATGACATTTAGATGTTGATTTATACCCAGTAGACTTTAAAAAAGAAAAAATTTTGATGTAATATAAATCTTCTATGAGATCCTCTATGAGAAATAGCTTAATAAAAAGTCTCTAAGATTTTACCAATCAAAATTTTTTTTTTCATATTTTGTAGCAAATGCCCCACTTCTCTTTGGTTATTGCATTCTTTGTTTGGACTGGAACATTTGGCACAAACCAGTCTATAGGGTTAAGGGATCATTTTGAACAGTGCAGTATATCACTAAAGATCAAGATAGTTACATGTAGGCATATATGTATTAACTTTGACCACTAGATTATTTGCTATGAGCTGTGTGTGTAATCACTGTACTAGTATAGTTTTTGATTCCCCAAATCTAGTTCCTGTGTTTAGACCAAGACCTTGCAAGAGGCCAAGGCTTCTCTTTTTATTGAGGGTCACCTTTTGGTACTCTCCAAAATGACAGATCCCAAGGAGAACAGGAACACCATGCAGCACAGAACTGTAGAGTGCTCAACCAAGAACAACAAAAAAAAAGGGATATTTTAAAACAAAAAATTCTGTTTTCCTATTCCTCCTTAGTCCTTACATCATCTTTCTTCTTGTTGTTGTTTGTTTGTGTGTGTTTTTTTTAAATTTCCTCTGCACAATATCTTGTATATATGACAGGCTAAGATACAAGTGAGGTAAAATAAGCCGTTGTGAAGACAGTGCAACAAAAGAGGAAGAAAAGGAGAAAAATCTCTCATAAAGGCTGAGGTATACTTATCAACAGAATCAGTGAGCTTTAATAGTTAATCAATGAAATCATACAGTTATATATATCATCTGTTGAGAGCCAGAAGGGCGTTCACTTTGTGTTGAAGCAAATGAGTTAACGCCCTTCTGGCTCCAAACAGACAATATGTCAGATCCAGAATGATTTTCAATCTCCTTGAAATCATATGAGTTCTAAAGTTCACTTCTAGTTTTCAATAGACAATAAAAGAATCCAAGTTTCACCCGTACAGTTTGTAGCCAAATAACAATAGCTTGAACAAGTTAAACATTGCTTTCAGTTTCAAGGGTGTTCTCCTTGCTTGGTCAGTGAAGAGATAATTTGTTCACAATTCATTTCAAGCAAAACCTTTGTTAATGCCCTATCTTACAATAGTTCTTCTTTATTGCATGCAATTCAACAATATTTGACAGCAATGTCCTTGGTAGTTGACTTCAAAATTCTTGCTCAAAATGCAGCAGACAAAGGTGTAAGCATTGGTGCATTAGCTGTTATGAGCATTGGTGCTAGTTTTAGCTTTCGATATTGAAGAAACGATTACATATTGTGTGTAAAGAATACCAGTGATTGAATTACTTGGAAATTTGGCTACTTGTAAGAAAACTGAAGTGATATGATTACCCGGTACTAAGATTTTAACATGTAATAAGTACAAAAAACAGATCTTGTCATTTACTACTTTAATATTCATTCTGTGTGTTTGATGACATGATTCTGTTGCCTATCTGATAATGCCACCGAAGTTTAAAAAAAAACCCTAATCAGAACAAATGTAAAAGACGTACATTTGAGTATTATAAGTTTTGTGGATAAACGGAGGGGCATGTCAACAAAAGCGGATTAGGTAATACTGAACGATGGCTCCTAACTTATACTCTCCGTCCTACATTTCACAACGTTTTTAAGGATATCCTTCTTAACCAGAAGTAATTCATGAAATCCAAGCTCTCTCTTTCCTTCCTCATTCACTCTTAAAACTTCCTCATCCTCTTCTCATCATTTCCTCTAATCAATACTTTTCTTGATAACACCTCACTAATATTTTTTTGTTGAAATTTTGATTGCAGGAAGTCAATTATCTATGTACGGAAATAGAAAAAAAAACATTGAAGAAAATGAAAAGTAAACTCATTAGGTGAAGGTTTAATAATGGTACAAGTACCATACATGTGAACATGCAGAGAAATGGGGCAAAGGGTACATAAACTGAAGTCCATTGTCTACTCTCAACCACCCCTCCCCCTCAATTCCTAACTTATAAGTATTGCTTAATATGTATGCCTCATAACTAATAATCTCAGAGTTTGCTTTTTACTATAAAATAGATCATAATGTCTATTGAGAGCCAGAAGAACGTTTACTCTGTGTTAAAGTATATGATTTAATGCCTTTCTACCTCCAAACAGACTATAATATCTTTTCTTTCTTCATTCTCATCAGAATAATATCATATAGCTTGTGTGCCTCTTACTGGCTATAAATTATGTCAGTTGTGTTCATTTTTTTTGGGGGGGGTGGCATTTGTCAACATGAGTGGGTATTAGAGAATTTTGTCTTCACAGTTTATATTCTGTCAGCAAACATATTTTCATCATTCTTGTTCAGTTTGCTTGCAAAATTCAGAAGGCCTGATCATTTTGAAACATATAGGGTTACCAGTTCACGGTTACTGTTCTCCATGTGAATGCTTCTTCCCACATGATTTGAAATCAATCAGGCCTAGACCTAGTGCAGTACATCCCTTCATTAATTACACATCGAATGAGGTTCTTGACCTTGTCTCTTCGCCTAAAAACTACATCCAGGATGTGTTTTCTTCCTGTGGTGTTTTCTTACAAACCTTTGCTTGGCTGGCTGGCCTGGCTGGTTGGTTGATGATCCAGTTTACAGGGCTTTCTCAGATGTGAGGATCAGGATATTGGAATATCTCTGATAGCAGCAGAGAAAAACACTGAATTCCAAACGAGGATCAGCACCAGAGAACAACTTCTGTATCTTGTCCGCTGATGAGAGCCTCTTTTGACAGAGAGTCAATGCCATTCTGGTTCTCAACAGATGGCAATTATAACTTATAAGCAGAGATTTGTTTGCTTACAAGTCTAAATTACCAGGAATAATCTATGCTTTATATGATAATAAATGTGAGTACCTTGCCATTCAAACAAAATGTCATTCGTTCATGTTTGACCGTTTAGTATTGGTTTTGGTGAACATTAATAGGTAATGACTTAGTGTCCAGGAGAGGGGAGAATTGAGGTACCATTTAAAAAATTTTGATCATGTTGTCTGTCGAGAGCAAAATCGTGTGAGCTAATGCCCTTTTTGTTCTTAATAGATGATGTGCCTGAGATGGTAACAATATATGTTTTTATTATGGACCCTACCATGTTTTGATCAGCCCCAGTGCTACTCCAGTCTTGAGATTCATATCAGTAGGAAAGAATACACAACACCACTTTCCAACATGTATACAATAAATACATGTTTCCTGTGCTATGCCATTATGCCTCTCTTGGGTTTAGGTCATTGCCTGGGCTGAGGTCATGCCCAAGGTCATGGGTGGTCCCCCCCTGGAGCCAAAGGTGGCAGCCAGATTCTTGGAAATGAGCTTTAAATGTCCACTGCTAGGAGGATGGAGACAGGGAACAAGAGAACAAGGCAGAGAGCGTGAGGAGCTGGGAGAGAACAACGGAATGTTGCTGCTGTTGAAGACATACTGTCAGCAGTATCCATGTGCATTGTGCCATAGTTTGTATACACCAGACTTGGTTGAATTACCAATTTATGTGTGTACAAATCTTGCATGCAGCGAACTTGTGTCTTGTCTGGAATTTGATGTGAGAAATCATAAAGCATTCAGTGTTTTCTGATTAGGATGACTTTTTCTCTCATGGGGCGGTTCTTCTGAAGTTGGTGGAGGGTGCATGCATTATTTAAAGACTTGTCCTAAAAGTGAAATCAACTCTCGGTGTTTGATAACCCCCATTTTTAGGTAGATAGCCAAATGGTGTCGAATTCCCCAGGACAACCCGTAATTTTGTGTCTTTAAGCTTTGCAATTGGTTTGGTTGCTGGAGGATAGATGTTTGTTTACAGCAAAGCAAAACTGAAACGATATCATCATGGCTTGCAGGTTGTCGAGATATTTGTACATTCACCATCAAATTCCCATTGATTTATAGGTTGGGAAGAGGTGTAGTATTAAATTAGCGAGATGATTATTAGCTAATTTTTAGTTTCTATGATTCTTTTGTTACAAAGAAGGTTAGCGTTGTAGAAAGAAACCTGATCACACAGCCATTAGTTTTAGCTGTCAGAACTGATTTCCTCTCTGTGCTGTGAGCTCTATGAGCTACTGCTTTATGTAGGCTTAGTATGGGCAAGGAGCTGTGATAACTCCTTGGTATGGGCAAGGAGGCACTAGACTTGCCTATTATGCATCCTTGGTGTGGGGAAAGGACACAAGGCAAGGCACAGTGTTTTGAGTGGACCAAGATTTAACCTATTTTTTTCTCCCTTTTTTTTGGGGGGGGGGGGGGGGAGGGGGTAATACAGTGTTGTTTATATCTTGCCTGCATCAGGAAAGCAATTCCTAGAACAAAAATATTGTTGAAATACCATTTGAAAGCCTGCTTGTAACACAAGCAATATATAGATGACTTTTTAAGTTTTGCATTTTCTTATGGCATATACATAATGGTACGTCTGAAAGTCCTGTGATTGTCATTTTCTATTTTGTGTTGAAATCTCTGAGTCTGAATGAGTAATTTGATTGATATTTTGTTTTGAAGTCCAGCCCTCATTGCGATTCTTTAGAATAATCTAGGCCTGAGCCTGATTGGTTTAGAGCAGGTATTTTGTCCATCTGTGACATTGAATATTTTATGGATTATCATTTTAGTATACGACCATGGCAACCAAATTTTATCAAATTTCAACTCCTTCAGTGATGCCCTTCACAATAAAACATAAAATAGCTCTCTGCAATTAAATACTTATTTTCTGTACAGGCCTTCAAACTTTCAAAATTTGTCAAATGTCTGTCCGTGACTAACCGATCAAGCTCGCCTACATTCATGGCAAGCAGAAATATGTTTTGAAAATGTGAAAGGAAAAATGGGAACAATTTGAAGCGAGCTGTCCTCGCTTTTTAGTTCTTCACCTTCCCGCGAGGCATCATTTTCTGGAAAGGAAGCAACACCTTTTCAGAAAGGTGATTCCCCTCTCCTGTAAACAAAAATGGCTGCTTAGGTTTGCCATGCCAATACAGCTAGAATGGGCGAGTGAAGATAAACACTCCAATAGGCTAAATAAAGCGTCATTGAGTAGGAATTTAGAAGAAATCGTTTGGGCTTGGACCCTCTTAGAAGGCTTCTTGAGAAGCTTAATCAAGCAAGCCTGGAATACAAAAGACCTGTGAGTCCCAAATAGAGTCTTTATTGTCTGCACATCGTGCTTCTTTATGAGTACCCCTCTCTCTCCCTCTCACTTGGCCTATTATCCATTTTCGTTGAATGTCTCTCATTAAATGCTTTCTCGTTGAATGTCTCAATAGCCCCCATCTCAGGGACGTTAGTCAGGTGTGCGTATGCGCGACCGACCGGCGATCTTAAGTGGATCTGCCGCGGCAGGGAGAGGTCATTGGTGGTCAACGGAACGCCGCTGTTTGATTCCCCGTCTGAGGTGATCCCGGGACCTCATGAATAACCATGGTGGGGAGCGTGTTGTCAGTTTGTGCAAGCCCAACTCCCATTTGTTGGATTGTTTGTACGGCTGTTGGGAATTCGAATCCCTTTCTTTCGCACCCTCCGTCCCTCTCCTCCTTTTTCTTCAAGAGAAGCATTTGAGAAGAACTAGAGAGTTATTCTGATAGCATGAGGCGCCAACTTGGGAGATTCTGCCTGGAAATGGAATTCGTTCTTTCCAGAATGTAAAATCATTTCTATATCATCTGCAGCCCTACGTCAGAACTTGTGTTACAATTTTCATCAATTTGAATGCATTTGAAAGTAAATTATCTAATTTTAATCATTACACACTGTAATGCCATGTTTTCTCATGCGGTATTGATATTCAAAGACTATTTGTTTCCATTTTGTTATCCCAATAAAGCTGTCACTCACTTCACTTCTGTCAATAATGCCAAGTCATTATGAGCAGAATGCATTGTAATATCTCCATCCAGTTTACTATTAAACAAGGATATGGTATTTCCAGAATCTGAAATTACAGGTTGCATTCATTAACTTCTTTGAAATCAAATTTTAAGTATTGCAGTAATTTATTTTGACCACTCATATCTAAGCAGGACAAATACTAGGTTTTCAATGGGAATTTATTTCTAACCATATGATTGCATACTGTATGTGTGGCATTTGATATGTTTCTTCAGTTTAGTAGATATTCTTCCTTCTTCCTTCTTTCAATCATACCAGGTAGAAGAAAATTGTGCAGTCAATTTTATTGTTCTTTCAAATCACAATGAGTTTGATCTTTTCCAGTCGATACAGGGAGTAAATTTGGCAATGTCCTTGCCTTCTCTCTCTCGAAAACATGCAAACAAAGATGCATCGAAGATTTGTTTATATCTGTAGCACACAAGGTTTGTTCTCCCCAATCGATACATCACAGTAATCCTTAAGTTCAAAGTGTCCTAAGACTGTCAACACGGTGCGTGCAATGGAGCATTTCTAAAGAAGCATTGCAATGAGTTTCCATTGTTTCTCCTCATCTCAAGGTGACCAACGAAGCAAGTCTATCCTTCACACCTGTGCAGATTCCCAGGACACACAATGAGAGGCTTGAAGACCAATTGTCCATACCCTAGGTCCAGGAGATCCAACAATGGGTTTCTCATTAACTTTGGCTTAATGCCCCAGTCTGATAAGCAAGGCTACCTCTGGCTGGGCTGAATCGCAGTCATGTGCACTACTTCTAGTTTTATTGGTTGATGTGCTGGAACAACTTAATCGGTTTCTTCCCATCTGAGATACACAAATTTGATCAGTCATAGCAGTTACATCTGCCATAAAATCACTTTCAGTTTCAGACTTTAGAGTATTGCAATGTTTGATAGTAATAGGATATGTTGTTGTACTATACAAACTTGTAAGGTAGTGTTATATGTTACAAACTACAGCGGGGTTAGTACTACTAGGGGTTAGGACTTGAACAGAATTGCTCTGAATCCTGTGAAAAAAGAAACATTATTCCCCATCACAAATCAAAAACTACTGAACAGAAAGTTTTTGATTACAGAATTCATAACTTGTAACGCTTGTCTTTCATTTCGCTCCGTCAAAATCCCATATTCTTTCGCTCGAATATCTTTCATTCATTCTCTGCCTTTCCTTTAATATCTTTCCATTCCTGACACTTACCAGGTGGAGATTTTAAGGCAGTTGCTTCTGTTGCATTTGTTCTTCCTTAATCTGGACCTTTCCCTCATTGTCCAGCCACGTTCTTATCAACTGTGAAACATTGTATGTGCAGTATACACAGCAAAGAAGCTCTCAACCTGACTTTCAAATGCTCTCAGAGAAGATCCCTAAAGATTCACATTTCTCTCCCTACTGGCCAAAACATGCCAAGAAATCCTAGCAACACTTGTTGTGTTTGGAGCGACAGACGAAGGCAGGAGAAGGAGATAGAACTGTGCCAAGGCTTGGGCAGTGAGGTCAAACACAGGCGACTGATACCGAAACACATTTCACTTCATTCAGCATCCTTAATCCTGAATTATGCAACACATGTGGACTGTTGCAGTCACATGACTTTAACGGTTACCCTCGATTCCTTGTTCTTGCTTCATATTCATGCTCACGTTCCAATTCCTGACACTTACCAGGTGGAGATTTTAAATTGTCGTCAGTTGGCTCTGTTGCATTTGTTCTTCCTTAATCTCTGCCTTTCCCTCAAGTAGCCTTGTTGTAGACCCTGTTCGATCTACGTTAGTGTGCTGTCTCTGTGCGGGCCGTGACCGGTGTATCTGCTGCGTGGTTGCTAGGGGCAACCAGTTCTACTGGCGCTTGGAAAATCCCCTGACTCATAAAGAAGAAGAAAAACAAAGTGCCTGAACCCTTCTCAACTTGTCATATCTTTTTACTCTAAACGTTGTCATTTTGTACTTCTTTTGTTGTTTTGGTAAAAATGCTTGTGGGATTCTGTCTGATACCTGAAATTGAAAGGATATGCTCCTTTAAAACCATTGTGGTTTAGCTACAAGTGCAATTATTGTCAGTGTCAATAGCAATTGGTTATTATCGGCTGAGTAACCCGTTTCCATGGATCACCACTTTTCATTTCATATCCAGTATGTACAATTTCTATATCGTTAAATACTGACAAAGACGGGAGAAAGAAACAATAAATTACTGACATAGGAGAAAGAAAAGATTAACAGATAGCAAATTAACGACTTGAAGGCTAGTGTTATTGGGAGGAAATGTATCTTTATTCTATTCTGTGGAAGTCAAATTTTAAGAAAATAGACAGTCCAGCAGAAATCCAGAAGCCATTGGAAGGGGTGAAGAAATTACTCATAACAGGCTATGGTGGAAAAGGAAACTCTTAATAAGAAACAAGATATATGTATAATGGGTTTAGATTGGCAACGAGGCGATGCCGATTATAGAATGTAACTGATCTCCAAGTAAGATGTCACAAATCTCTTTCTCCCTGCCAAAAGGGGTCTCTTTTCCTGTCAGACAAACTTGGCTGTACAGCCTTATTGATTTTCCTTTAAGTCCACTTGGTCGAGCGAGCATTTCGACACCCGCAAAATGCCGATAATGGTCGGATCGTTGAGAGGCAAGGTGCCGCAAAGCTAGATTTGTGGTCAGTCCGCTCAGGTAGTTTGCTCCACGCACCACGACAGGAGTTGCTCTTGTTAAGACATGTGAGACCACAGTGTTGGTATTTGAGGGATGGGTGGTGGTGGGAGTAGATGTCTCTGCCTCTCCTACACTACAGTACACCTACACTTACATCTCTATGGAGTGTGGTGTGGACATATGGCAAGGACAGTCATACTACACAAGATACATGTATCATCTGTTGAATGCCAGAAGGGTGTTTGTGAAAGTATACGAGTTAACACCCTTCTGGCTCTCGGCAGATAATGATGAATTGTAGTCATTGCTAATAGCATCACAATCCTGCTTCCTACTTATCCTGAAAAAGAGTAATAGGACATTTAATATATACATATAGTCTGTTGAGAGCCAGAAGGGTGTAAAATCGTTATTAATTGATATGAGTTAACGCCCTTCTTGCTTTCAGCAGATGATGTGTGAGTGTACCTGTATGCAGGTGTTTGATATCATGCACCGTTTCTTAATCATCAACGAAAAGTGATCCCTTTGGTAGACTGAAGAATACAGTAGAACCTGGCTATTCTATTAATAGTCCCACTCTACTCCTTTCATGCTGTAAATACTACCACTGGCCATGCATTATTCATATGTCATCCTGCCACCACTGACTGGTATTGGTTGCCAGGAAATCTAATAGATACATAGTACCTTAATCCCTATGCACTTCTTAGTCGGGATTAGATTAATCTCCTGTGGTATATAATGGGATTCTTTGGCAAGGATAAGAAGGCTTAAGGGATTAGCCTAGCGTGCCAATGTGGATTTCCAAGCAAAATTTGATATTTGTACTACTTCATATTGTATTTGGGAGCATTGAGTGAAATTTATTTATCCGATCAGGTTTGGATAGAATATTCAGGACTGGTACTGTTTCATAATCTTTGGTCAGAAATGCTGTTTCATAGGTACTACTACTTCACCCCCCCCCCCAAAAAAAAAGGAAATGGAAAGAAAGGGTCAAAGTGCCACAAGTGCCACTGTAATGCTGTTTGTACTTATCTTGGAAATAACAAGTAGGACAGTATGTATCTAGGAACTGGGAGGTATCCCTTCATATCTTGATCAATTTGCTGTTTCAGCTTGCCTTCTATACCTTAACTTTATGTTATCAAAATTGAATATTATTACAATGTATGAGATGGTTAAAGAGATTCTTTGAATACATACATGTACTTGCATGTAATTGGAGGAATCATCTTGTATAAATTATGAAAGTATAATGTAAGAAAGAAGTGCTCTATGATATTCAGTTATTTACATAACACATAGGGACGCAAATATTTTGTCTCCTAAAAGATGGAAGGGTGAAAATATTTTGTCTCCTAAAAGATGGAAGGGTGAAAATATTTTGTCTCCTAAAAGATGGAAGGGTGCTAACTATGGTACACTTTATATAGAGTTAGAGCCCTTCTAGCTCCGAACCGACAAATTTGTTGATTTCACTCCTTATTTGTCGCTGAGGTGTCATCATCTTCCTTTGCCTCTAATAGGCTTTTTACTCTTGCAGAATCTTGCTTAATCCCGTATTATCAGTGGGTCTATACAAGGATTTAACCCCACCGACAGGACTAAGCTCAGCCCACTTTCTGTTCACATTGCATTTGACCAAAGTGGGCTAAATCCACGATAGCATTATTTTAGCCCTGGAAAAAAGCAGGGTTAGTACAGGAATAAAACTGCAAATGAGAACAGCAAAAAAAAAAAAAAATAGTCCAGGGTTAAGGATAGTCTGGGGTTTAAAAAAATTGAGTGTAAAAATCTTATGAAAATCGACATCAAATAGGAATGGTATTGAAGGTTTTTATTTTAACTTGAGAATAGGAAAGATTGATGTTGAACTTGATGCCAATCTTCCCTAGTCCTACCCCTGCCCATCAGAGGAGAGAGAAATCTGTATACCCCATTAACAGGTTACAGGTTGTTGCACCAGGATGGTAAAGCACTAATCTCCTTGCCAAATATTTTCTCTGCCCGAAATAACCCTCTGTTGGCTAAATTTGGTTGGACAGTCTGTCAGCAATCACGGAGATACACTGCCAGCGAAAAGACTCAAGTTTGAATAGCTTAATAGGCTGATAACAGAGCCCTTTGAGTAGTTTTTTGGCTTTGCTGTTATGGTATGTTTGAACTTGAGTGTTGGATGCATCAGTTGTCCGTATGCAAACGATCTAAAACGCAGATGATGCGAGGTACTGAGGTTAAACACGTATACAGGAACTGGTTCCAGTGCTTTAAGCGTTTCTAAGCATTTCATTTTTCCGAAGAAATGTATTTATCACGTATTTCTTTCCTCTGGCCACTGTCCAAATTACATCTGGATGATGTCATACACTTTACCCTGTGTTTACATTTCACTTCAAAACTATCATTCCGTTTACTACAGTTCATATATTTCACAAGCAGAGAGAAACAATATATTTAACGAACCGAGAGAGAAAGATTGTGTACACTGTTGTAAATCCTGGATAGCTGCCAATATTATGAGGATGTTATACAGTAACTACTAGTAGATATATACATGTATTTCAATCCTTTCTCTTCTATGGTACTGTAGCGTACAGTATTGTAGTACTTTGGTATTAGTTGCTGTTAATACAAATGCCCTTCCCCTTTCTCAATAGTTGTAAGTCATGTTTATTCTGTTATAATTCATTCTCATAATTTGCATTTGATGGGTACTAAACTCACGTTGTAATGCGATGTATAATTTACTTCTATGCATGACCCCCGTATAATTCTCTTAAAAGGTATCGCAGACTACAGAATTTCTTTGAAAACGGAAGTGTGCTTGAGGTTTAAATCACAAGTTTAAACATCAAAGTCCAGAGTAGAGTCAACAGAAGCCACTATCTAGCTTGTGCAACTTCCAGAGCAGTTCAAATCTTCGGCCTACTTAAAGGGGTAGATTAGTTTAAAGATTGAGTGCCAAGATAAGATTGAGATGGAATACTGAAGAGCCTTACTGTGTTTGAATTTCGTCAGAAAGGACAACAAAGCATGTGGAGATGTTGTATTGATGGTGGCTCAAACTTGAAATATGGATGGCTTTGCCATGACAATGATCTTGCATATCATGTGTGTGTAAAGATTCTTGAAGTTTTATTATTATTATCATTGTTGTTGTTATGTTGATGTTTACCAGTATACTATTAATACATGGTTGGGAGTGTGTTAGTGCGATCTGGCAACACAAAGGTTTTTATCGTGGTGTACTAACGCACGAGGCGTAGTCGAGTGTGTTAGACACCACGATAAAAACCTGCGTGTTGCTGGATCGCACTAACGCACGAACTCACAACCATGTATTAATAGTTTTATAAAACGGGTCTACAATCTTGGTGTTTTCTTACAATCTCGGTGTTTGATCTGGATTAGCCGTGCGTTAGTCAGCTCTCTGTGCGTTAATACTTTTTTTTTGCAAGGTCACGTGGTGTTATTTGACCAATCAGGATGGCTACATTCTTGAACCCGTTTTATAATGATTTCTAATACCATTCTCATGATATGATTGGATTGTACTGTGAACAGTACAGTCATACATTCCCTACATGTGCCCACAAATTTCCATTGTGTCTCAGTATGGTATTCGCTCCTGATAAAGGTTTTATTATAATAATACTGGTATATTCAAAAGCATCAACAGCAATTCCTGACATGATGCAATCAGTGAACAGAGAAAGATATTTTGAAACACTAATTTGCTATTTTTTCTTCCATCTTGTTCCAGGACCTAAACCCAAGGACCAAGAATCTCGTCTGATGCCACCTCCCATCATCAACCCCGGCCATGCCCACCCATTTGGTGAGATCAGCCCCCATCATCCCAACCATCACATTGGTAGACAGCAGTCATTTCAGAACCAGGGGCGCATGCAGAGGTCCTTCCCCCTCAGCCCGACTTCGGGATCTTATGGTAAATATACTTTAACATCAATTCCAACCCCCCCCCCCCCCCCACCCGACAAGTCACCTTCTAGATGTTTTTATTGTAACGTTGCTCAGAATGACTTGGTCCAAGTTTTTTCAGACAGATATATCACCTTCGAACATTGCTTAGTCAGAACATGATTAATCAGCATTCCAGATTATTCTTACCCAAAATGTTTTTAAAATATAATGTCCTAATAATGGATGAAAATTACAACAAAACTGTACCTGCTCTGTATGAAGTGTAGAGTTTTCCATCTATCAAGTATAGTATTGTTTTTTTAATATTTTTACAAGTTCTGCAGCACTGTTCACACATGGTTGTTCACAAGATATTACAATATGTGATATTCGATAGTCCCTTTGAAGACTATTGAAGGGAAACTGGAAGCTCGCAAGATTTATTCCATTACCTGCTAACATTTCTGTTTTTTAGACAGGATTAAGCAAAGTGTGAACACCCTCTGAAAATAAGAGGACACCATGGGAGTGCTTAGCTTGGAGCACTATTTAGGAGAAGGAGAACAAGAGAGATGGAGAGAGAGGGAGAGAGATGGAGAGAGAAGGAGAGAGCTGTAGTGGCAAGGAGGGGAATGTGTAGTCTGCTAAAACATGAATCTGCACTCATGTACTGATTATGCACGCTAAGGTCCCGGCAGAGATGAACGTTCGGTCATTGACACACGAGGGGGGAATGCACATGGAGATGTTTTTTGCTTGTATTTTTTAATGGTAACCCTTGTTTTTTTTTGGGGGGGGGGGGTGATTGTCGCTGGAGAATGAGGAGAGGAAGAACAGTGACCATGCAGGAGGAGGAGGATCGTCAAAGATTTACTTTGTAATGAATGCTTTTGTTTTGTTTTGATGGGATTATGTAGAAATAAGTAATAAATTAAAAGTAGACACAAAAAATTGTGGAAGCTTGTATTGCACTTTGAGAAGTGCAGACAGAATTAAAGAATATATGAAGTTGATGGAGATTGGAAGGCTTCTAGTAAGAGAGATACATTAATGTGATTAGATTGAAAGGATAGATAAGGATACTTGATGGGCAAGTCACAAGAGGTGTTGACGTGATGAAGATGGCCTGAAGGAATTGTAAAAAAAAAAAATGATACAACAGATATTTGAGATGAGTCAGTATTCATAATGCATTTCATAAAGAAATCATCAGAAAATGGTATGCAATTGGATTAGTGTTAGCTTTATTTTTCCCATATTCAAGGCAAAATGAAGACTTGAAAAGCAGCTGTCATAATCTGTTGTGAAATTCACTATAATAAGTACCTACATTCATCTTTGTAAACCAACTGAAAAATATTGCATGAAGATATGAGGATATTTTTTTCTTTCTTTAGGAGAACAACTGTTCAGGACTGAATATCAAAAATTGATTTGAATCCAATATTCAGCTTAAATTTCACAATACAAAATAAGAAAAACACCAGGTGACATTCCATAGGAGCTAACATAATTTGAGACATGTTGGTTTTCAAAGCTGCAGAAGTTAGAATCTCAGCCTAAGTTACTTACATGTAGCAACAACAAAAAAAAGCAAAAAAAAAAAAAAAAGAATCCAAAACATGTAAAATAAAAGGGGAGCCAAAAATACAGGACATGGATGAAGATGGACAAATATATTGGAGGACATTTCTGAAGCCATTGTTTCTCTTGTCTGTTGCCGAAAGCAAAAATCAATTCTAGCGCGGAACACAAGCGCTCAGCCCGGCACGGTGCTCTAGAGATGCGTTTGATTAGACGCAAGGAATCTCCCGGCTGTGGTCACCAAATTTCATTTTGCTTTGATTTTCCACGCCAGCATCCTTTCTTCGATCAATCGCTGGACTTTGATCCTATTACACAAGACAATGGCGCGGTGTTGTCTCCGCCGTTTCCAACGACGATGTTTCCATTCCACATGTGTTTTTCTTCTCGGCTTTTTTCCTCAAATCAAGTTGGTGTACGTTTCGTTTCCTATCAAACATCCTTTAGGCTGGGTGTTATTTTTTGGCGAAACAGATGCAGAAATGGAGAAGAACATGAGAATCGGACGAGGCAGTGGCGGTGGGCTTAATGCTACTAAATGTCAATGCTGTCTGCTACACGTGTGGAGGTGGTGCTGATATCGCGAGGAAGCTGCTGCGACCCACTTCTCTCTTTGAATTCCCTCCTTGCAATATTCCTTCTAGTACTCAAAGTATTTAGTTGTCCAGGGTTTGGCAGGAAAAGGATTGTGCTGGGATATTTCTGTTGATGCAAAAGTAACACCATTAATGGGCATAACATATCCCAGATTTTTTTTGTTTATCTAAATTTGGTATGGCTCTAATACTTCCTTCTTGGAATGGTATTGTTTAAATGTTAACACTTTATATCTTTCCCCGGAAAAAAAGCTTACTTCATATTTTAAGAACTGCACCTCAGAATAGTGTACTAGATCGATGCCGCATTATAAATCCTGTATTTATTATTATTATTATTAATAGCTCATATCACATAAAAGTTGGTTATTTATTGCCTATGGTCAGTTATAACATATCTACAACCATTGTCACTTTGAAATCGCACTTGACTTTAAGATTCAAGGAAATAAGAAAGTAAAGTTATTATAGGATACAGATTATTCTACACATGGGGTTTAATTATGAGGTGCATCTCTTTCGTGAAGAGAATTCTTTAACCCTTTCAGGACAGGAATTATTTCAGGGCTAAATTGATCACATTTTGTTCTTCAAATTGGCAACAATAATATTTTTCTTTTAGTACTACAAGATTGTAATAAGGGGTAATGTCTTTGAAAACAGTATACATGGTTAAAAGAATTGGCGAAAAGTTGAAAAAGTTGCCAATTTTGATAAAAAACAATGATTTGGAACCTCTCAATGTGTTGCCAATTTAAGGATTTTAAATCTTATTCTCCTTTTTAAAATTCCTGGGATCAAACGCAATATTGTCATGTAACAAAAATGGACACAGTGTGTGCAGAAATTTTTGCTCTTTCTACTCATGTATCTAGTATATTTTTCAGGGCTCTGAATCAAAAGTTATTGAGCCCAACCACAAAATGTGGTCAATTGTTTCGAAAGGGTTAATAGCATGCATCTTATAAAGAATGAAACATAGAAGAGATTTCCATAGGCAGGTATCTGATGACGAAAGGGTGAAAGTTCAGGATTAGATGAAACAGCAACAGCAAAAAAAAAAGATCTTTCGAAGTGACAAATTTAACTAACTTGCTCATCCTTGAGGGGGGGGGGGAGGGCTAGGAAGATCAATACTTTGCTATATTATCTGGGCACGCCTCTTGTAGGACCTATTTTTTGCACCTGATAATTTTGGCAACCTTCCTCATGAGAAAGTATGAAAAGTGGGTTAGCTGCTGTCAGCAAGAGTTAAGTCTCCCTGGTTCAAGATAAGGTTACATATGTTCACTATGTAACCACATTTTGCCTGGTCACTAGGCGGAGGCTCAAAAGAATCATCCAGATTTGTGAGCAAGAGTTCGGGCCATTTCATCGATTGGCAATTGTCCAGGAAAGTCATGTAGTAGGCTAATGTTATGCACTTGGCATGTATTCAGGAGAGGGTATTTTTAAAAGATAGTATAGGTGTACAGAATGACTTCGGAACTCTTTCTAAGTGTTTGTTTTCCTCATTCAAGCTTCTAGTTTTCAAATACTCTATGGTAATGCATTTCCGTCTCTCAAGTTCGTGTGCGGTTAGATTTATTCTGAAAATTTTGTTCATAGAAATTCACCCGCAGTGAGTGGAAGCTCTTTCATATATATGTATTATCAAGTGACATTCTTCAACCCATCAGTTGAAAAATGACACCTATGTGAATTTGAGCCCTGATTAGCATCCCTATGATAAATTGCTCGTCTAATTCGAGATATCTCGCGAGGGGACTGAGAAAATATGGCCATGTCCACCCCCTCCATCACATCTCCATTTTCATGAGTCCCCAGCTTCTCCTCCTAATGGCCATTGCTGTATCCCATGACGCTCTTGGCATAAATCACTTGAGGCACAGAGTGTACCTCCTTTTCCTCCAGCGAGTCACGTCACCATTCCCTGGTTGGATAATAGCCACCCCCGTCCATTTAGGCGTTTAGGTCCCAGTTCACATGAGAGCTGTACGTCTTCCAGGAGAGCACGCGAGCGTCAGAGCGTACCGTCTCCGCAGGCCAATTTGCCGGGCGCTTGCCTACCCTTTGCCCCTACCCTCGGAGCGGCAACAAGCGAGTAATTTCTCGTTCTTTTGTTGCTCCGCGTGGCTCCCTCCCGTCGCGGCTGAGGAGGCAGAGAGGAGATTGGCCCCAAACTCTCTTCCATACCCTTCGCTGTTCCTTTTGCCTCATTGCACAGTAACATACACCCTGGTTTTACCCCTCTGCCTTCCCCCACTCCTTACCTTTCATTCTCCAAACACAAAGCAACCGGAAATGGGCTTCTGCGGGTCCCGTCTTTCACACCAAATCTTCATAATTAATGAAGCTTCCAGGGACGTTGTGATTGTAAGTGTATGCTGTTGATGTGAATAGAGGACCTCTTTTCTTATTCATAATTGCAATTATTTGCATTGATACTACTCCAAAGGCAGACTCTTTCACACAACAGACATCTGGAGTACAATTTCTATAATTTCAGAGGGAGGGGGGGGGGGGGGGGGGGAGGGGGACAAATAATAATTGCTCATATGGCAGGATGCATTCACAATTATAGACAGGAAATATTCATCATTCTTGGATGCGAAACAGTAGTAAAGAATGGCACGTCTGAATAGACGGCATGAACTTTCCTACTCCTTCTTGATTAATAGACTCAAATCACCTATTGTGTCATTATTAAAGTGCACTTTTTGTGTCACTTCCTGTTTATGGATTTTGAAAACTTTTTATCCCCAAAACTGTTGTGCCTTTGAATATGAAATGTCTCTGGAACATGATGAATGGGTATTTTTAACTGCTTATGCATTATTTTTAAACCAGTAACATAACAATATCCAGTTATATCCAGCCTAAAATATATATCCTTTGTTTTGTGGACTGGGAGACTTCCTCTCTTCCAAGATTTTAATGACCATATGCGTGACAGAGCCCTAAAGATGACATTTCAATGTGTAGGATTTTTTCAGACAAATCCAACGAAAACTGAATTTCAATCTGCCAAGAAAACATATCAATCTGCAATGATAACAACTTTTTTAAGGTGCACTGAACTACAATTTAATGTTTATTTCCAGAATGATACTTGTTTTTGTGTGTTGTTGTTTTTATTTTTGGCCAGCAGGATGCTCTTTAAAAGTCAGCTGACATGTTCTTACAAGTATGTCTCAATGTTTTGAACATATGACCAAAAAAAAAAAAAAAAAAAAAACTGAAAAGAAATAACATTCACATCTGCATCAGATGACTTGTGAAACTACAATGTGGTACATAAAGGATTCGTGTCAAATTCAGTAAATGACAATGTGACGATGCAATGACTTTGACTTGCAATATACTATATTCAAAGTAAGGATGAGCTCAACTTTACTTTCAATCCAGATTAACAAAATCAGCACTGGCAATAGACTTCAAATGAATCTCCAGAAACATATTCCGAAAGTACATTGTGATGATTGTGTATTTGGAAGCATGAAATAATCTTAACTGTATTAAGCACTTTCTGATGCAATCTACTTGCACTTTTTAAAGTGCAAAATACTTTGATTTCATCTCTGCTTTTCTCTAAGTAAGCGCATGTTTGGTATTATAGTGCAGTGACTCAACTTTTGCTTTTCTTTTCTAGTTGCAGGCAGCAATTAAAGAGCATTGACCATGCAAGGTAAATGAAGCATAGTGTTGAATCCAGTGATATGCTCATTTTAACTCTATATATGATTAACGCCAGATCTGCTGTAGATTATAACACTTTTTTTGCATTAGAGCTGTATGTCTTATGCATATGTGCAGACTTGTTGGAGCGAACGTTTGAATATCCATGATTCATAATTCAGCTTTACAGCATCTCTTACGTGTTTCTGTCAGCGTAAAAGTGCCTTGGAGACCTTTTTCTCTTGTACTTTCATCCAGCTATATTGAGCCTATAAGATATCACATTTCATGAGCTTAATTACAAAGAATTACAATTATATTTAATGGGCCATGTCGTTGGTGTTTATGCTTCTGGGCAGGAAGCATTAAAATATTATGTAAGCGATGAAAACAGTCAATTTGTGGTAGTTGGTTTCTTGCAATTTGTCAGTGATATCTTGTCAAATTTTGCTCCGACCACAATTATGGGTGTGTTATTATTTGCATCTGGCTTACTTTGCTTAAAGGGAAATCCAACCTTGATAGCAAGTTGCTTTGAAAGAAGGAGGAAAAATCAGAGAAGCAGATTGGTGAAAGTTTGAACGAAATCGGACAAGATTTATGAAGTTATGAAGTTATGAAGTTTTGAAAGTTGTAAACACTATACATGTACATATGGGAATTTCAAATTGGCCGAATAGGTAATGTCACTGTGATGTAGCTGTGGACAACTCCCCCATTCGCTCCGACACACAAAATGACTAAAATGTCACCTTTTTTCAAAATGCATTACTCAGTAGGATCTTTTCGTTCATGAAGGCCTATAACAATATGCTATATCCAATATATTTTGAGTACTGCCCTGAGGGTAAAGCACCTCAAAGAAAACCGAAAATTAATGATATTTTTGTGTACGACAAATGGGAGAGTTGTCCACAAAAATGTCACAGTCGAATCACCAAATTGCCAATTTGAGATTCGCATAGATGTAGTGATCTCATTTTTCAAACATCCATAACTTTCTTATTCCTTGACCGATTTCTTTCAAACTTTCACCATCCTGTTTTTCTTATTTTCTGCTTTTACACAAATCATCTCATTACCAAGGTTGGATTGCCCTTTAATGTAAGATGGGGTAAAGAATATTCTCATTAAATTGACTTCAAGACGATGTAATGTTTTGTCCATTTCTTGGGAAATAATTAGTCTCTCATACTACATGTAGGTAAAGGAGAATTGAAATACTGTTGTGTGGTAATGCTTCTCTTAAGTAAATGGCTTGTGATGTCTGATAAACACACACTACATATTATCAAGGGCCATGAATATATGGAGCCTTAATTCTGAGCTCTGTCACATATAATTAGTGTTCCATAAGGTATAAGATGAGCTGTACTGCTACACACGTAATGAGCTTTTATAACAATGCTTTAAGGACCCTTAAACAGGGAGGAGAGATCGTTCAGGTCATTTATTAGTTATTACCATTAATTATCATTAGATATGACTCTCCTGTGAATGCATTAACTAAGAGATGATTGATTGCATGTATAGAGGAGAAAGTAAGCTATCAATGATCTGTTTATGATATGGAAAAGACAGTGGAGCTGCCTGAATGGACTTTCCATTGACTTTGAAGTCCAGAGTGATCTCCAGTCCGCAGAGGGTCATAATACGGTCACTTAGTTCAGCAGCATCTAACTGCTACTGTACATGTATGTATGCCAAAAACTTCATGTAACACATTGTGACAAGTTTCACATGGTACATAGTGCCAAGTTCTTGGCCTTGCAGTTGTGCTCTTCATTCTAAATATCGTGCCATTGACCAGTGACCTTTGCATATTTTCATAATTATAATCTTTCTCTCTATGATAGTGCATTTAGATTGATATCGAGAAATTCAGCACCCATTAATTTGAATGCCAAGTCCAAGATATTTTTATACGATACCAGTATATTAATCACATTAAAGAATTCAATAAACCTAATAATTAGAATGGTAAGTAGCGAGCCTTACTAGAGCTTGGATAAGACTTGAAAACAAGTGGAATTAAACATTAGTTGTTAATTATGGTCATCATCTTCTACTTGTAATGTATATTTTAAACGAAATGTACCAATGCCTTAGACTTTTCCTGAAGATAACCGACCAAGCCTTTGTTTACTAGGTTCAAGCACATTGGCTGTATACCATTTTGTCTGATGTCTTTAGTAGGCTGATGGAACTTCTGGGGAGCGTTTCATCAAGCATTTTGTCCTTGATTTTTACTGACAAATTTGCTCTCAGCCAATCAGATGCAAGGATTTCAGTAGCTTATAACACTTGTCGGAAAAAATATCCGACAAATCCTTTCATGAAACGCTCCCCTGGGGAGCATTTCATCAAGAGTTTTGTCAGTGATTTTTACCGACAACTGTTATAAGCTACTGAAATCCTTGCATCTGATTGGCTGAGAGCAAATTTGTCGGTAAAAATCACCGACAAAACGCTCCATGAAACGCTCCCCAGGTCATTTCTTGGTTACACTGCAAACAGCTGAGTGAATGGTGGGCACAAATAAAATAAGAAGTGGCATTGTTGATGTGAACTTTTGTGTTTAATCCCACGAAAGCCAGGGCCAAGGCTGTGGCTCACACTGTTGGACAACGTCTATGTCTTGGGCAGTGAGTACTCAAGGAAGTTTGATGAAGAGATGCAGTCATTGCTAGATTGTTTTGCCTAGCTGATGCAATGCATGCAGCCATTCACAAATTTTACTTACCTAGCAACGGATGAATCAAGCAAGTATGGACTTGAGCCATGAGACAGCCGGAATTAGCCATATCTGTTGTTTATTCAAGAATTTTTAAACACTTCTGAAACTGCACCTACTTGCTAGTAACATGATCAGGTATTACTGGAATGAGAAAAGGCAGTGGATGTGTACTTTTAATCCTTTGACAAATAATAGTGTAAAGACAACCCTTGATATGTTTGGAGTCAAGCCATTGGGATGTCAGTTCAAGGTATGCCTTCTAAAGCCTGATGATACCTTGGCATGCTACTTCCATAAAACATCTTTGGTCATGACCTCACTGAAATGGATATAGTGAGTGTTAACTGGAAGGTGATTATAAGAATTATAACTTCTGTCACCTTGATAATGATGTATTAAATGAGAGGAGTTCTTTGGGGGGTCTTTGTTGATGGTCTTGCATCTGTAGGTCAAGAGCACTGATGCTGCTGACAGCACTGCTTTCATGAAAAACACTGCTGCCATCATAAAAGAGTTCTCTAACCTTCAACTCTACTGCCATCCCTGGCTAATAGATTAACCTTGCATCAGGAGGCAACCTTGGTGTAGGGTGTAAAAGGAGAAAGGAAAAGAATCGTTGGAAGTCAGTCTCGATTGCTTACCCATCATGGTGATGCCCGTTTGCTAATGAACCATTTGCGTCATTTCATTTGCAATAATGTGCCTGTTGACTGACATGTTGTTAGCGCTGGATGAATAGTTTGAACTGGACCTGGTAGCAAGGGAGAGAGATTGATAGGTTAGCAGCTTGCTGGCAGGATGATCACAATAACTGATTGGATTCTAACAGGGGATGAAAACAGAAGGATAATATTGACTTCAAGTGCACGAGCAGAAAAGGGGGGGGGGGGTAGAGAGGATGGAGAGATAAAGATAGAAAGACGGGGAGATTGAGGAAGACAGGGAGAGATGCAGAGAGAGAAAGAGAGAGAGAGATCATGCAGCGGTGTAGCTTACTGCTTCATAGAAGAAGATGTGCAGAAATAAACAAGTTGAAGCAGCTTTAACAAGGATTTTCATTCTTATAACATTCTCTGTCACCTGGTGATTGAGTTTAACGGTTTCAAGAAATTAAGAAATTTGGACCCCGTTCTCATTACAAGGGATAGAGCGCTCTAGCGCGCGCTAGATCGCGCCACCTCTAAGGTGAGAACACGGCGACGTCGCTCCGGCCCGCTCCACAGCAGTCCACTGCGATCCCAAACCAGACCACCTCTGGGGGGTGGTCCACGATAGATAGCTCGATCTAAAGCGCGCCTATTCGCAGTTCACTGTGCAGAGAGTGCTAAGATGGATTGCTCTACCCTCTGCAGGTGTGAACCCATGGCGTGCCAGCGGTGTGCCAGTGGACCTCCCTGGCGCGCCCCATGGTGGAGCGATTCACTATCCAATCTCGTAATGAGAACGGGGTCTTAGACAATTTTTTTGTGGTATCCACCCAAGAGATTAAAATGATGCGTAAATTTGCAAATTAGACAATTTCCTGCAATCGTATTCATCTAGCTTTGCATGTTATCGTGTTTGTATTAATTTTGTAGATTCGAACAAGATGGTATACAGTGTAGAAACCCAATGTAACTGAGAAAGAGATGAGCAGACAGGCTCAGAGAAAAGAGTCAACTTGGAGAAGGAGACAAAGAAAAGATTTTCTTTTTGTAACATCTGTTATCTTTGCAATCTCATCTTCCTGTTCTGTCGTGATATGCTAGTGTGGTGCTCAATTACTTGTAGCACGCAATCAAACAGAAATAACATCACCACCACAAACTTCTTACAATATGCAGGTACATCCACACGCAAGTTCGCATTGTTGTTTTAGTGTATGTAAGCGATATTATATCAAACTGAATTTACAGCTGCCATGCCTAGAATTAGTTCTGTGCCGTGATTTATGAGCATTTTATGGTAAGCATCTCTTCATGCCAATTATAAGTTCAGCTTGTGTGTATACTCTCCATCTCTGTATGCTAATCATATTAAAAATCTCTCTTTATTCAAATTGTTAAGTTGAGACATTTGAATAGTTTTTTTTTTTTGTTACCTCTCGTCATGCCACAAAACCACTTCCAAATTAATTCATTTCTATTCAGGGTTGTGGTATTTGAAAGACTGAAAGAAAAGCTCAAGTACATTGTTACAAAATAAGCCAATTTTAGGGGTTATAATAAAGTATGTTGTAGAGCTGTAGGTAAAATTATTATTCTGACTTAACTGAAAAGAGTTTATTAAAAGATTGGCAGAAACCAGCCAGCAGAACCAGCTGAAGAATAAGTAGTGCTTAGAGACTTATCGTGCATAATATTTTTGATGAAAATGGAATAAGATATTTAAAACATATATGAAGAAACCTTTTTTTTCATACACTGCATGATCATGGGATTATTGTTCACGTGAAACTATAAAATCTGCACTTTAAAGTGTGAACTACCTGTCTTTTTATATTAACTTTATTTTATAATCACAGCAGTTAAACAATTTGACATGCATTTTTTTCTCAGCTTCTGTCTGTGGAGTAATAAATTTAGTTTCTTTCTTTTGTTTTTTGAATAGTTTTGTCAGAGTTTTCCCTCTCATCATTAAGCAAATGGAATGAAATTATTTTAATTACATCATTCTTACCAGTGTTGATGTTTGTTTCATATGTGGGCCTACACAATATTCCCCCTCCCCAGCCCTCCCCCCTCCCTCCAAAGAAGTTCACTGTATGCCCAGTGGGGAAGGGGAGGGGTATGAAAGGAGAGACAATCTTTATCTTCTCTCTGTCTCAGGTATCCCTCCTCATATTATCTTTCTTTTCCCACAAGTGCTATTTACCTGTGTGCTGACCAGACAAAAGCTATCAAATATCTCCCCATTTTAATGACTGATTCAATCCGATGAATAATGGAATGTAATTGGAACCCGCCATCCACCAGTAGAAAATGTTTTTCGAGAAGAGAAGCTAGAAGGAAAAGGCTTGCATAATGTCTGGCAACGCGACTCATGTTTCCTCTCTATCCTCCAGACTCTGGGAAGAGAGTGGATAAAGTGCATTCCCACTTTCTTTAATACCTTGGTGGATAGTTCATACCGTGAGATGCGCGCCCTGTTGTTTGTCTTCGTATTCCTGTTGCTGTGGTGTTGGTGCGGTGTAATTGGACACGTTCCCAACATATCTTCAGAACAGTACAAACATTACTACAGCCGCAATGCCCTTCTTGAATGTATTCAAAAGCTTCCCCCTTCTCTCTCTATTTTTCTTCAAGTGTCTTGCTTTTCAAATTTCCCCATTTCACACTAATTAGTTTCTCGTCAAAATATTCAGCACAGGAATAGTAAATTTTACATTCATATTAACAATATATATTATAATTAATACAGGGCATGAAGATATTACACATTGTTCAGTTATTTCTTCTCCATATTTGAAAAAAAAAATGTTTGTGGCTGAGGTTCTTGAGGTCAAGTATTCAGTGCAAATTGAGGCATACATTTTGTTCACACATTAGTAATTTATAATTTGATTTGAACAACTGCATGTAATGGATAACACAGACATTTCAAATGACGTAGATGTAGCCAGGGTTTTAAGGATTTTTATGTTAAAACCATTAATTCTAAATTTGGAGAACATATTTGCTGAAGGTTTCACTGAAATCAATATTATTTCAAGTAACAACAATTGTTAGAAATATAATGATTTAGCGTCAGAGAGAAAGAAGACATGAAATGAAAGGAAAATGTAATCTATGATATGAATTTTATCTTCATAGCTGCAGTGATGACCTAGAAAATCTATTGACTCAAATATTAAGAGATAATACCATGCAGTTGTCATATCGTCTTTCTTGTTGCATTGCATTTCCAGGACTCAGCAGAATTTCCCATCTAAGAGCCAGTATTTCTTGATCGATCGGCCAGAGCAGAACCATGAAAATTGCCCAAATTTATACGGCGCTTAAACCAATTCAAGACGGAATTAGATGTTGGGGGAAATCTGTCGGTAAAAATGAGAAAAGGATACTCGTAGGAGATGTGCTAAACGGCTGATCAATACGACTGAAGATTGTGGTGGAATTCTATTGATTTCAGCCGGTCAATGACACGCAATTAAAGAAATGCTCCTTTCTCTAGCTCCCTCTCTCACATCCCCTAGATTCTTTTACCCTTCCGACAAATTGGGCAGTCTAATTTTCTCCAAGTATTATCAAATATTATACCATTTTGTCTTCTGCTTGTCTTATGATATTTATACAAGAAATGCAGCTACATTCAATCATTTTATACTGTTTTTGACGTTGTTAAGCAGGAGTTTTATTATGTAGAAAATCTGTTCCAAAAATTTGTCTAGCAGTTACAGGTCTTTTGATGATGTGGATTAAAAATTTAAACAATGGACAAACTTCATCATGGAGTGAATACTTTTCTCTTCATTTTGGAAGATAAACAAATCTATTTTGACCTGAAACCATTTATTTGAGATTGACAGTAAAGCCTGGAAATATCTTTTCCCTCAAATAGAGGATATCCAATCAGGAATAAGGATAGCCCTTGCAGTTTGACAAATTTTAATCCCTTTCCGCATTTCCAGACTTAACTAGCCTGGTACTTGTGTTACGGGGTTCTGTGAACTCTGATACATGTACTTGAGGAAAAAAAATCATCTAGATTGGCTGTAAAATAGTTGTAATGATATTCTTGAAAAGTTCTACTCTTTGGACTAATGTTTCTGTACTGTTTAATAGTTTGATAAGATCTTGAATATGGCTTACAGAGTTTAGTAAAAATTGACATCATGAATCAGTAGACTTTTATGAGTTGAGAAGAACATCTGTATACTTCATACGCACTCCCGTTTGAAATTGCTTTATAGTCTTTCACTGCTTCTCCTTCACCACAGCAGAGTTTGATGCAAGAGGGATTAATACATTAAATGTTCAAGCTTTTGAATTTGTCTTTTAGTATTCGTCATGACTGACTCTAAGAAGGTTCTTAAGACTCTACAGTGCTTATTAGAAAAAGCACACACTCTTAAAATATCCTCCAAAATCTTCATTTCACAATATCAATATGAATTTTTCTTTTACAATTATGAGTGAGGGTCTGTTCCATCGGATGACACTATTGGTACTGAAAAATACTTTCTTGAGTGATTACTGACTACTTTTGTAAAACGCGCAAAAAGAAGGGTAGAAGAGAAGGTCTGTAATCATAACTGATATTATCAGTCTTGCAATTTTGCCAGCATCACTAAGTGTTGCTGTATTAGATTTGTTTGGTCAGTCGGCACGTTTTTTGGCAGAAGTCTTTTTCCAGATTGCAGTTTGGGTGAAGATGGGTTGGTTGGTGACCTCGGACGAGGTCAAGTCAAGAGTGTCTGTCCACCCCCAGGTTGTGGTGTAGCCCTGTCCGGACAGACAGGATGAGGGTCCCTGAGGAGGGTATGTGTCTGGTGTTTAGTCCCATGAGAGGGTCCATGAGGGGGTGATGGCTAATTTTTAGGGTAAAGAAGGTTGAGTGGAGATGACCCTCTGACCTGCTTCTGGCCTATCAGATATGGTCTGTCTTTCAGACCCTAAAGGTCTTTTCCATGATATTTTCTGTTAGTGTAAGGAGATTTGTCTAGTTGGTTGTCAATTTGGTCTTCCTTGGCATCATGGAAATACAAATAGTTCACAAGTCTTTGCTTGCATTACTTAGGCCTATTCTCCATTATTCAGGAATACATGTAGTTCTATTTAAAAATACCTCTGTTAAGCAGCCTATATCACTTCATAGTGAGATGAATGCGGTGGCAAATAAACATGTTCAAGTACTTCAATAATAATGTCTACACTTTTACTTTCTGAATCAACTCGTTAATCAATGGGCCTATCACGCGGTAATGGCTTTTGCCTTCTGTTTTTTTCATGTTGACGACATTATACTGCATAGGCCTAGGTCATTTTTTAACTTACATGAAATGCTGCTTTCATGATCTTTTTTATAAACTCTTCATACTCTTATTTCAGATTTATTGATTTGAGATATACGGGCACATTGATCTAGTTGATATCCGAGTCCATATTTTCCTGGGGGCAGGGACAGGGATGGACAACCAACTAGAATCATGTATGCTGGGTTTTCAAAGGAATAAGGTCATAAAGAAGTCTGCAGGTGATACTGATTTGATAAAAAAATAATCTCAAAATGGATTTTGTAAAAGAATTATTCCCACTTTGAAATCTGAAGTCATCTATAAAAAACAGCATGGAAAACCAGCATGTCTTGTGCATTGGCATCTCCACCACCATAGTGCAATGCACTGTACCCACACAATGCACTACCAGCTGGTAGTACTTATCCACTACATGTGCGTGCCTGTCACTCACGAACCTTATGAATAATTCATGATGAGGCTCATTTACATGTACTGATTGACAGGACCGGTCCTACCACTTCCACACTTGGTGGGTGGAAGCCGAGTCCGATGGGACTTCCATCTGACTAAATAAGGGTTCATAGGAAATGTTTTTGAGCAGATTTTCTAATTTCATGATCAGCAATCTACTTCAAGGTCATGGAACAATGAATTTTGGAAGACTGTCATCATGAGAAGAAGTCACATGACTTTCTTAAATATCTTGTTTTTGGGGTCCGTACCCATTTACTTCCTTCCGCTCCCCTCCGGATGTGAGTGATAATGGATCATTCCATGCATGACTGGTTGTCACATGCAGTGCATTGTCACACACACAAACACACACACACACACACAGGGTTCCATTGTAATCAGATCCTTAGGATTCCAGTGTGTGCAGGAGATGAGGCAATAGGCAAGTTTTCCAAGAAACTGTGTAGTCACTACAGTGGTATGTCAGCTCTCAGGTCAATAGCACAACAGCAGGAAGGAAAATGGGTAGGATAAAGAGACACTTGAGTCCTTTCTTTTTCAGCACTGTGAAGACATAGCAATGCAAGGGTGTTTGGTTTTCACGGAAGTGCCTCCCTTTAAGTTGTAATTCAATAGGTTCAGTGGATCATTGATCCAATGAACTCACCATAACATGCATGTCTAATTAGATTATTATGGTCACTTTTGCTGGTAGATAATGATCATCCATTTACTCTTGAAAGAATTTTTTTAAAAAAATCAATCATTCATGATATCATTAATGCAAGCATCACTGGCATCAAAAACCAAAGTAGGACTACTTTTTTCTTCTAAAATTTTACCAAGAAAGTCACGTAGATCACAGGACACATGATTCACACCAGAAGGTTTTGTACTTTAATGTGCCTATAAGGATATCAGATCCATGGTATAATGAAAAAAACAGAAACTTTGGTAAATTTCATGGGTGGTCGAGATTTATGAAAGTTTCATTCGGCGAAATAATTGATTCACAAGATTGAATTATTGCAGGCCTAAATTGTGACAGTTTCTTGCTTCAAAAGTGGCTCTCCTCAGCAACTTGCAAAAGTTCAAGTGAGACCTATTAATTCCTTTCCTTTCAGATTTTTAAAGTCACTTACTTAATTGGGGCCCAATTACAAAGATAAAAGCCTTAATTTTGGAGCTATGGCACTTGATATCTTATATATATGATGTAAACATTAGGACAAGTCTGTCATTATATTGCTGTAACCTAAACTCCTTTCTCAAGTGTATATGCCTTGAAGAATTAATAGTGTACGCAACTTTTACAATTCATCAACACCCAGTCAAATTCTGAAACAGGAAGAAAATAGTTTAGAATGAGATTTTTTCAAACAAGGAACTTAATAGCGGTGGGGAAACCCCATCGCTGCCCTAGAGTATGGAATGAGCCTTTATTCTTTCTTTCTTGACTGCTTTCAAAATAAAACAACTAAAAGGAAGCTATGAAAAAGCAGGAATGCTAAAGTACCAAGTAACGATGTCACTGAATGTTATGCAATGTGAGAAGTTGTGCGTTTCTGCTGACAAATGGTTGTCAGTGTTGTTTTACCTATCTTCATTGTTTCCTTTTCAACTGGAAATACCAAATGATGTTAGGTATGCATCAGCCTTTGTCTTATTAACCCATCGACTGCTGGATTCTCTCATTTTCATAAGCTTAATACATGATCCATTGAGGGGGGGGGGGGGGTACTCATTTTTCCGAAGGTTCATTAATCTGAAGGTTCATAATTCGGAAGGTTTGTAATTCCGGAAACACAAATTCCCCATAGCAGGGGGTTCATAATTCCAAAAATGAAAAGGGGTTCATAATTCCGAACATTAGCTGCATTACTCCGAAGGTTCATTATTCCGAAGGTTTGGAATTACGAAAATGAAATAGGGTTCATGAAGGTTCGTAATTCCAAAAATGCAATAGATCCCTACATAACTTCTCGAAATTACGAACCTTCAGAAACTTGAACCCTTTTCCATATTCGGAATTATGAACCCTATTTCATTTTCGGAATTACGAACCGTCGGAGTAACAAACCTTCAAAAAAATGAACCTTCGGAAAAACGAACCTTCAGAAAAACAACATGTAACCATCCATTCGGTTCCCCTAGGCAATGGGTTAACCCATTGACTGTTGATTTTCTTATTCCCATAAGCTTAACACAGGACTGCCTAGTTCCTGTAGGTGGTGGGTATATATATATATATATATATATATATATATATATATATATATATCCTACAGAAAGGCGTATCCCAACAGTGCGGTTTATTCCGTCACAATAGAAATTCGACGTTAAAGCGAATCGAACGTGCGTTAAGGCGAATTTGAACAATAGGATGAAGTAAAAGGATTCCCTTTAACGTTGCATCTAGAGATTCATATATATATATATATATATATATATATATATATATATATATATATATATATATATATATATATATATATATAAATGGCAGAATTAAAAACAAATGCAAATCCTAGACAGTTATGTTTTTTTTTTTTTTTTAAATGAAGAGTGAAAGAAAGTAAGGTATGAATGAGCAATCAGAGATTGAATTTCCAATGAACCCAACAAACCCTATCCCATGTCCTTTGCCTACAAAGAGGACATTGTACATGGGTAGCATATGTAGTAACTCATACCCTGAGCTGTGATTCATATACCGAAGCTGTTGAGATGTATGTACGAGGAGGAGAGAGAGAGAGAGGGGGAAAATATAGTTTGAACTCCCGTCTGGCCTTTGTAATGACTCATGTTGAGTATGAGACATGGATCATGTATTATCAGCTGTTAAAATGACAATGTTCTTTCTCAATACAAGTGCCATATGAGGTGCCCTCTTGGCTGAAAAGAACATATTTAGATTCTGAAGTTCATTTTCTAAAAAGTAAAAGTATAAATTGAAATAGTTATGTAGGTTAGTAGGCCTATAGTGGATGCAGCAACTTTATTAAAGCACCAAAAAATGTGGCAAACTAGCCTCAGAAACATCTCGAAGTATAAGTTGAATAAAAGTTTTAAATGATATCGAAGGTATAGATTGTCTGTTGAGATCCAGAAGGGCATTAACTCATAGCCTTTTACACGGTGTTAACAGTTAACACCCTTCTGGCTTGTAACATTTATTGGTCTATTTTTGGTATTTAGGTAATCCAGCAGGTTCTGTAACTGGTAATTTTATACTTAAGTGAAAAGTCTATGAGAATAATACTCTAGCACAGAATTAAATTTAATAAAGATATTAACTGAGCTGTATTTCTTTTGTTTCTGTTTTTGTGTTACAGATAACATTCAGCATCAAGGCCAGCCTTCGAAGCCCTGGTCTTACTACAATCCTTATCCATCATCAGTGGCACAACCCTCAGACTCCTCCATCCTCACACCTCAGATCAAGACGGAACCCACAGAGCTAGCGTTGCTAGGCCAGCAGAACTCCACCCTGCAGCAATACCCCAAGACCGATTCCATCTACCCAACCTCCATCAGCAGGGCTAGCGATGTCCAAGACTCGCGCTTCATCTACCCATCGACTCCGGCTGTCAGCTCCGTCTCTTTCACGCCTTCATCAATGTCGGTGCTGTCGTCCGGGGGTGAGTCGCCGCGTACCATCTTGCCAATGACCCCCAACCCATTCCCGCTGTCATCTCAAGATATCTTCTCCAGCTCCAGCTCCACGCCCGTCACTCTCACGTCGCCTCCCTACCTGCCAAATTCACCCCCGTACCCTCTGTACCCCCACCTGTACATGTCGTCTCCGTCGTCGCAAACCTACTACGACAGCTCCCATCTGCCCATGCTCCCGTCATCGAGACCGGAGGACAAACAGGAACTGAAGCAGGATAACAGGCCTCGGGATGTCGCCGCGGAAACCATCGCTCACCTCCCTCATCCCTCGGCTGAAATGTCTCTGACGGTTGCTCTGAACTATGGCAGCCATCCGCAAAGTCAGGTTGAACTGAATACAGCCAGGACCATGGGTCAATCTATGGGTATGCAGAACAGTGGGGTCGCACTGATGCAGCAACACCGAAACAACAGCCCCGTCACCAACATCTCACCCATGCAACAAAGCATGGGCCAAATGAACATTAACACCACCGTCGGACACTTACCCACGGTAGACGACTCGAGAAAAGAGGATGTCTGGCGGCCATATTGAAATTCTAGGTCACGGAGAAACTTTTAAGACTGTGTGAAGGAAATGAACTCGATCAAATAGATTTGACATCAGCGTATTCTGTGCAACACTGCTACCTACGAATTCATTCAGACTTGATGCAAAGTGGATTGCAGTGATGTTCACAAATGATGTGAAGTGAAACTTTTCTGCTTCTATTGTAATCTGTGACTGGAGAAACACCATCCTCCTCAAAAGTTTTTTTATATTCATAATTCATTTATTTCAATGCCATTCCATTCCATGTAGTCCCATGCGCATTTTTGTGTGTGTGTGAGCTGTAACATAATGCTTCACATTATCATCATCATTCTTAAATGAATAGAGGATTTATGGAGTGTACATAGTGAATTTTATGTACCATATAGTTCAACAGAGTGAGACATGGACATGAACAATATTGCAAGATTCATGTACAGAATCCCATTATCTGCAATGCAAGATTTTAACATACTTTTTAGAGAAGTATAATCCATGATTTAGATGATACCAGATAATTGTTTATTGAGAATCAGGAAGGCGTGAACTCAAAAACTTCGACACATGATGTCCTACTGGCTATCAACAGATGATAATTATTCTGTGCTCAGAGCCAGAAGGATGTTAAAGCTGTGTTAAAGGATATGAGTTAATGCCATTCTGGCTCTCAACACAAAATATAATAATAGATTGGTCTGTCACAACCAAGAATAAAATAATACTCATTGTAAATGTCGTAGTAGATATTATGAAACTCACCGTCGTGTACATAACAGATACAAAAGTTTTCTTTCGTCTTCAAAACTTGTAAAAAATGAAATGTGTGTTTTCATTATTGTCAAGAGTACAGCAATGTTATCAAAGACTTTGTGCAATGAGTGAAGTTGATATTATCTTGGCTCTTCATAAGAACCAATCATGTATTTTTTTTAATAAAGGAAATAGAACATATTTTGAATTTGTAAAATATGTGAATATTTTGACAATGGGGCTATGTCACGTGTATATGTCTTTTTTCTTTGATCAGCATTAGATATTGAATGTCCCAAGATATCCAGATATGTTTGGATGTGTACGAAACATAAGTATAAGATAAATTTCTGAAGGGGGGGGGGGCAAGGAAATAGGGGAAGGGGGACAACAAACATTAATATTCTTGTCAAAGGTTTGTTAGGGGATTGGATTTAATGATTGCCAGCATGGTTTTGGCTATTGCAGTATGTTTGAAGTTTCAACAACTCGAAGAGGTTTTGGGGTGTTTCCTTCCTTTTAAAATTTGGGGAATTTGTGGGGTTTTCATCTCAAAGGGACTCTCTCTCTCTCTCTTTATGAGACAACTGATGATATATCTTAACTCATTATGTATGGCAGTGCTGGATTTAATGATTTTTTTTTTTGAGGGGGAGAGAGAATGACACGAGGGTATGTGACATATTGAAGTGTGATACAAAGATTCAACAAAGTCTGTTGGGTTTATCCTGAGTTGAAAAATGTGTGTTTATTATTTGAAGATATCTGAAATGTTGCTTATTCATATTTCTTATGCCAGTATACGTGTACATGACAAACTTTTCTTTCAAATAGAATGGGCCTTTTGCACCGTGTTTATGTCAGCCTTAAATTTAAGTGATATTTTAAAGCCTCTAATTGATAATCATGCTTTTTTTTTCAAGTTATTTATCAACTTGCTGTTCTCTATCAATGAGTTACAAACTCATATGTTTGTTTTTTGACAATTTTTCATGTGGAAAAGTTAATTGTTTATTGTAATTTATTAATATTCTTTCATGTTCTTTTCATTACTTTCATTGATATTACTTTTATTTAAAAAAAATCAAGGTCATAATGTGTAATGATTTTTTTTCTTTTGTCCATCTCTGACATTGTATTGTGCTCTGTAATGTGAATTATTCTTATCCATAAACAAGGCTGGGTTTTTCTTGCATTTCTTGTAGTAGAAATAAAACAAATGATCTTTGTTATGAACTTCATGTATGAAATCAAAATCCTCCATGATCTATAAATTCAATTATCATCCACATTTATTGGAAAATACTTTAATATTTAATTTATTGAATCATGAACTAATCTTTGGTCAAATTCAGCAAACTATTTAAATTTGTAATGATACTCCTAACCATATTCTCTTCAGCCAGGCAATATATATTTATTGGTAGCAAACTTTTATTTATACATTGTATTTAACATGCCACCTTTGCCTTTTATACGATAAATGAGTTCATCTGATCATTTTTAGGATGTAAACCCCCAACATTCCAAAAGTTGAGCATTTTTAACCCAGACATTTTGCGTGCCATTATCAGATGATATAAATCACATCCCTTCCCTTCCAACATGTATTGATGAAAGTAAAAAAAAAAGAAAAAAGAGAGAAAATCTCAAACATGTTTGTTAATGTCATTTTAATACTTAGGTGTGGGTTGTCTCAAATCTGCACTTAGGAGATGTGATGAATTTCTTTATCTCTGTGTCTTTATTTATTGAAACTTTTGAAAGGTTGTGCAACTTAATTATGAGGTCCATTGTAAGGATGTATTCCATGTTTAATCCGCTTTGTTTTGTTATGTTTGTGATTTTTACAGGGAATAAAACACTCTGTTCACTTTGAAGAATATTTTCGCTTGTATTGCTAATCATTGCTTTTGTGTAATACACAATGCTTCAACTTCAAGCCGTGATCAGTTACATAGAGGTGTGTTGTTGATGAAGGGTGCCTAAGAAATGTAATTGCTCACATTTCTTGACATGAACAAATCGTTTGCTGAGAGCCAGAATAGAATTAACCCATTGCCTACGGGAACAATTCAGTAGTCAAGGAATTAACCCATAGAATACATTTATTATACGAGAATAAGTAAGACTTTGCATAAAATAATGAAATGGATTGCAGGATAATCAATGCTGATAATAATACTGATTGATAATGAAAATGACAGTGGTGATCCATGACAATGATAACAGTGATGATGATCAGGAAAAGGGTGATAATGATTAATGTGTTGATGATGATGAAAATGGCGATAATGATAACTGTGTTGATGATGATGATGAAAATGGCGATAATGATAATTGTGTTGATGATAATGATAATGATAATGACAATTATGTCGATGAAAGTGGCGATAATGATAATTGTGTTGATGACAACATGATAGTGAAGATGATGTTGATGTTGATTAATGACAATAATGGCAATGATGATGGTGGTGATGTACTCAATGACAGTGACAGTGACAGTGATGATGATGATGATGACTGACAATAACATATCTTGTAGCCTACTTGTATAATATACCAGAAAAAGTCACGCGAGATGGTTTTTCAACCATATTTTATAAGACATGGTGAAATTGATGTTTAAAAAAAAAACAACTAAAGTTATGTCATACAGTTCTGTTACTCATAGCGAAATCCAAATGAAACTACCAACCATACAAATTCAGAAGTATATGGATTGCTGATAAGAGGGATATTCTTTTTTTAATGCAATTTAAAATTTATCAAATGGAAAAGACCGACATTCTCTCCCATCTACTTCATGTATACACATTGAAACAAAGGTATGCCTTGACAGGGTCGGATCTAGTTTTTTGTAAAAAGGGAGGGGCACAATTCCGCAAAAAGCGTTGCATTTAGGTGATAAATTACAAAGAAAATTCTCTGATAAGCACACACAAAGAAAGAGAAAAAGAAAATGGGAGAGAGTTATCACATTTTTCAGATCCCGTTTGGTTCAGAGATTGTAAAGAGGTATATTTTGTGTTTGTGTGTGCCTCATTAATTGATATCAAACGTGTAAACATATCAGAATGGACAAGCGAACAGAAGGAAAGGGGAAGCATGGGCTGCTTGCACTTCTTCTTTTAAAGAGACAACGCTAAAAACATAAGGCAACGCTAAACAAAGTGTTCAAGACTCAACATGAGAAAGCATACAAAAGAAGTACTATACATATATACATGTATATATGCATGGCAAGACTATAGAAACTAATTAACATCAAGTGGTCTGTACTTTTTCACGAAGGTATTTAATGATGACGCTTCCCGGGCATTACTGAGCAACTAATTACAGTCATGGATTTCATGAGAATCTAATTCTGTAAAAAGGATGTTTTGAAATGTTCAGAAGACCTTCGAAAAACGCAGTGAAGATGATCGACAGCAATAATTATGGTGATGGTTATAATTTTACCGTTGTGTTCTCCTTCGAATACAGATACATGAATTCCACATCATTTAGATAATAGTTTTTACATATATCTAATTTCAATAGTTCAAATTCAGCAACAAAAAAGCAAAATTAAAATGTGGGACAAATAATTCGTTTCACATCAAAATCCTGGCAACAATTTTCTCTCCCCCCCCCCCCCCCCCCCCCCCCCCCCCCCTCTCTCTCTCTCTCTCTAAGTGATTGGATGAATAGGCCTGGCTTTATCCAAATTTTATTAGCCAACAGCGTCTAATGTGTTATGCATTGTGGGTATTATAAGCGTTGTCCTTACAAAAAATTTAAATTATTTGATTATTGCCCCTCAATAAAATACGATACACCTACTTTCGGGAAAACAAGAAAACCAATATCCAAATGATTATGTCCGAAATTTGCAAACGCCGCAAGCATTGTGATCCGAGGGTTGCCTGATTTGACTTTCAGTATTTGACAAGTTCTCCTCTCGCGTTTCCCGCGCAATTCTTCTGGGGCACATTCCGGAGAGGGACGGCGGAGACCATAATACACTGCATACTTGATGAACACGGTGTTAGGTTACTCCCAGCCTCCTCCCGATCCACGCTGTCATCCTCGCCCGCATCGTCGGCGGGATGATTGGTCGTGAAGTGGACCGGTCCCCGAGGTGTTTTAGAGCTTATGAAAATACATGAAGACGGCTAATGTTGTGCCGTTTTGTGTCATTTTGTTGAACGTCATGGAAAGAAGTGGGGTCAAGATTTAAAGCAGGCAATTTTCTCATCTCCCCTGAACATGACTGTTTGAAATGCCCCTGCTCAAAATGAGAAACCGTCGGAAAGAAGCAAATGAACATTCTTTTTACGTATTCTCCTCTCTTCGAGGCACTTGAAAATCTTCAATAGCCTTAGTAAGCATTTATTTAAAATGGGGAAATGGATCATGGTTCATGATGACGTAAACGTGTGTAAAAGACTCTTGGTGAAATCAAAGCTTAAAGACTATATGTATCATGTACCAGAGAGGCCGAAATGACCGAAAGTTAAAAAGACCGAAGGCTGTGCACGTACAAGACCAACCTTTCGGTCTCGTAAGTTTTCAGATGACTCAGTGTCGGATCTCGGATGACTCACAAGACAGGATGCTCAAGGCACCGAATATTTAGTCTAGCAGGCCTTTGGAAAACTGGAATTTTATTCGGAAGTTTCGGGTCTTGGAGAGACCGAAAGTCATGCATGCACGAAACCAAAAGGTGGCGAGCCCGGAATTTGCATGGTCGAGCGGCAATTCGGTTTTTTTTTGTGTGTGTGTGTTTTTTTTAACCTTTGTGTCCATTCTAATGAAATATAGTCTGATCTTGGTCTGATCCTCTTTGAAAAGCTTCCAAACTTAAAAAAAAATGCTTCAAAATTAAAGTCATTTTCTTGAAATCTACTAAATAAGTTAAAAATAAGTAGGGGAATTTCACCCAAGATAATTAATAACATAGTCAACTTGGGGAGATTGTGAGTATATTCCTATTTATCAAAATTTCAGAAATCTGAGAAATCCCGATACTAGCCTGGAAGAAAAACAGTGGCGAAATCCGCTATATTGTTCATTTTATAGCATCTGTCCTTATTTTCCCCTAAAGACGCAATGGCAGTGATATATGCGCTATAAAAGCATATAGCTTTATTATTATGATTAACTCCGGGCAATTTTACTTCACCTTAGCTTTGATGAAATATCGTAAAAGGTGAACGTAATTATAAGGAAAAGGATAAAATGTCGTTGCGAAGGCTATACTCTTATAATGATATCACGAATTTTCATTTTATATTATTTGTTTAGCATTCAATTTTTGACACGATGTGGGTGATTTCGGAGACAATCGGAAACCATCAGATCCTTTGCCAATCCTTACTACTAGGTATAACGTGTACTTTTGTTTTCATTTGTCATAATTATTTGTTTTTTTGTTGATGAATTGCAAGATATCAACGATATTTAAGAAACCGAAGTTTCGAAAGAAACAGGAGAAGAAAAGACTCATGTTACCTGGTGTTTTGTTTTGTTTCTTTTCCTGTTTATAATTTGTAACGCCTATAAAAACTTGTTATCCATTTTCTGCCTGTGATATTATATATGTCATTTAAAGTTATACTATTTCACTTTGAAAATAATAATTATTTTCAAAGCGAAATAGCAGTTTTAAATTATTATGAAAAAATCTTTCCCAAGGTTTATTTAAAGCAGGAAGTGTGGTGACAATGATATGGAGTTTCTTTACGATTATTCATCTCAGTCATTTTGATATCTATTAACAAGAATCAAATTCTTGTTAGTCTTCATGAAAATGAATATTGCTTTTCCGTTATGAAAGTTGATCGTTTTTCCTCTAAATTGTCAGGGGTATTATTACCTAAATTCTAAAAAAAATTATTTCAAAATGCTACTACTTTCACAACCACGTCAAGATGTTAAATAGTTCATTTAAGATCTATCGACAAAACACAGTGAACATTATAATGGGAGGTGTTATTTGCTTACCCCAAGGCGAAGAATTTGTCACTCTAAAATTTAAATAAAGTATCGCATCGTTATCATAGAGAGAGAGAGAGAGAGAGAGGGGGGGGGGGACTGCTTGTTAAGCACTTGAATGAGTTTAGAAATACATTTGTTAAGAACGAATAAAATTCGCAGCTCCACTCGCATAAATCTCGATGCCAGGGGCGTAGCATTGGTTCAGATTATGCGGAGGGGGTGGGGGGGGGGGCGTAAAATCCCTCAAAGAGTATGGAAAAGTTAAGCTTTTGAAAGTATTAAAAATATTTGATCTGTTTTCGTTTTCTCACTTTTTAGAGTCTCCTTCTTTATTATTGCGATTCGATGGGGGCAGGTCAGTTACTGCTCGACGTTAATATACAAATTTCTTGTCATAATTATTTGCTGAAATCTCACAACAAATATAATATTGGTAAGAAAGGAAGGCTCCCTACCAATCACACTGACAGTTGGCGCAGCCCCCGAGAGAGGTGGGTGGGGGGGGGGGGGATTGGTCTTACCAGGTTGACGAAATGCGGATGAGGATCTCTCTAGGAGGGTCGTCTCCAGCTCCTGATCCTGCTCTTTCTTTCTTCCTCCCTTTTTCCTTCCCAATCACACAAAGTTTATTGCTTCACCCCCCCCCCCCCCCCATTCTGTTTGGGCGAAAAAAAGTAGCACCCCGCCCACTGGACCCTGGTGCTACATGCCACCGGCCTTGACCATAATTATTGACCCCTTAAAAGTTCAAGTAATCTTTCATTTTGTGTCTATATTTATCTTAAAACGAAACCAAATGGAATTCCCCAGAAAGCGAAAAGGAAACAATCATGATCATTAGAATATCGAAAGAAAACTAAATACTTTAACGTTTAACATGTTTAACGTAAGCAAATATGGCAATCAGCGACGTTTAGCTCCTATCATAAACGTCCATAAAACACAAAAGATCGCAGAAATTCTAGTATACATTATAGTAAATAATGATGACAAAGATTTGGCAGGTACTTTTGTAAAAACCAATCCATGGTAATTACGAAAGAGAATTGATTTTAAATGTTTTACTCTCCGCATCAGGTTATTACCCATAAATTTTATCATATTCCAGTCTTCAACAGTCTGAAATAGACAATAAAACTGGAAAGGCATTTATTTGAGACTGATTCTTTCGTACACTGCATGTACATAATGGTGTGGATCGGGTATAAGAATATTACCTTGACAATTATATAGGCCTCTCACTCTATGGAATGATAGTCTGCTTCGCAACTGCATGAAATAAAAATGATTAATGGCAGAAACGCCATTCCGGTATATGGATCAGGTGTATATATATCTATGTGTATTTTTGCACTGTATATCTGAAAGCATGTATATTTTTCAGGCAGTACATTTTCATTAGGTTGAGGTTATTGCAAATTAATTTATAAACAAACACAGTTTTCCGTGGTAGGTCTGATATACATACTCAAAGGGAATTTCACACTGGTATTTCATTATTTAATAAAAGCAGAAACCTTATTTTGTACAATTTAGATCTGTTATTTGGTATCTATTATAAAACTTAATAGAACATTTTTTTTACAAAAGCATAAGTATAAAGGACATTAAAAAAAAATCATATTAAAAATATATGTAGTCAATTTGTGTTGACACTGCTTCAACACTAAAAAAAAATAATCAGAGACTGAAATTGCTTCGATATATCATTATTGTAAATAATGACTGTATGAATTATTTTCATTCTCAGCTATTCAGTTCGAGTAACGGAAAAGCCCGCATTCACTAAAAGCAATATCGAGTTTTTCATCTAATTTATGAACCTTAGAAGAAAAATAATGTAAAGTTTGATAAATTCAGTAATCATTAAGTGAGTTAATAGTTTAGTTAGGGGTAATATTCCTTTCTTTCTTTTAATTCATAGTTCTCATTCCTCTAAATTTGATTTACGTCATCTTACCTAGCGGTGTATTGTTTAAATATTATTTATTTATAAACGGAAACTGTGAGGATTAGACAATAACGTATTGCCACATATAAAACTTACATGTAAATAAACTATGACGTAAACTGATGATTTATGTTTAGGGTGTATTTGGTTAGCCTTCGAATGAAAACCTACAAACATTATTTAACCAAAAAACTACGCATTGACATTTTTCCCACTCAACTGGAATACAAAAGTTCGTATGGTATAGCACATAATATAAACAATTCTCAATAAACATGATATAAAGATGAATGATTCCTATACAAATGTATCGGCGTACAGAAGATCCCCCCTCCCCAATGCATTGTCCGAGCCCGATTTTCCGACGCCTCTGCAACGTTCATAGGTCTCGAGACCCGTTGTTATAGTGTCTCGGTTTTGGACTCGATGTCACGGTCTTCAGATTTCAGATTTCAGATTTAGATTTTATTTCATTATATTTTCATTTTTTCAAAGTATATAACAATAAATATTGTGCAATTAACAATTTACAAAACAATTGACAACAAAACTAAGTGTAGAAACATTTTCGATCTTTACAAGCAGAATAAAGAGCATTAACGTTTGAGTTGTAAGAGAAACAATAACAACAGTGAAGACTACATTAAGATTAATGATTAATCATATGAAAATGAGAATGAAAACAGATACCAGTCATGGACTCAAGGTCATGAGAAAACCGCTCGAGAATACTCGAAACCTGAACAAAAAACAAACAAACAAACAAACAAAACATAAAACAAAAAACAAAAAAACAAAAAAACAAAAACCCTGCAAAGTCTGGACAGATTGTTTTCCTTGCTAAGTAATCAAATAGGAGCAATTTCAAGATAATTATTTTGACTGACTCACAGTTTTGAATAAGGCTATCAGTTAAAGTTTGTTAGGTTTCATTTTCCTTTACAAAATGATTCATATAATTTGTTATTCATTATGTGCAATATTCAATTCTTCATTAGTAAGTGGATCGTACCAGATCAGCTCAAGACGGCTCAAATTATTCCGATTTTTAAAGGTGGTACTAAAGCTGAAATATCTAATTATAAACCTATATCATTACTTCCGATGTTCTCTAAAATACTAGAAAGGGCTGTGTATAACCGCTTAAACATAAACATAATATTTTTGTTAATTTTCAATTCGGTTTTCGAACAGGGCACTCCACATCCTCTGCTTTAGCTGATTTTACATGCCGAGTTGCTCACTTTTTTGATAAATCTGAATTCATGATGAGATTGTTTTTAGACCTAAGCAAGGCCTTCGATACCTTAGATCATGATATTATACTTGCAAAATTACTTAATTACGGAATACGTGGTGTGTTATTAAATTGGTTTAAGAGCTATTTAACAAACAGGAAACAATTTGTTAAAATTAAAGCTAATACTTCGTCTATACAAACTGCTGTACGTGGAGTGCCACAAGGCTCTATATTAGGTCTACTTTTATTTATTCTCTCTATAAATGACACGTGTAATATATAGGACAAATTGAAATTTATCTTATTTACAGACGACATCAGTGTCGTCTGCAAATTTTACAACAGGAATTTAGTAATGAAGTAAACAAATTACTACATTGGCTTTCTTTGAACAAATCAATTTTGAATGTTAATAAAACTAACTATATGGTATTTAGAAACAAAATGATCAACCTCAATTGACAAGTCAAACCAATCCAAACAGAATACTGAGAATACAAAAGAAAGCCATCCGATTAATATCAAATTCCCATTACAGAGCTCTTACGAAACCTTTATTTTACAAACTGAAATTTCTTAATGTATTTGATATCTGTAAGTACATATTGCAGTCTCTATTTACTTGTGTATAATGAATTATTACAATGTGCACTTCTAAAGTATTTCAAATTGAATTCAAGTTTCCATAAATATATGAAACCAGAAATGCATCTAATTACCACCTACCACAAATTAAAACAACCATAATGAAAGGATCAATTTCCTTTGATGGTCCAAAAATTTGGAATTCCATTCCCATTGTTATTATCAGAAATTGTCGAAGTCTTCAAACTTTTAAGAAAAGGTATAAAATGTATTTAATTGAATTTTACAACGTGCAATAACTCACCAATCTCTCTACTTTTTTCTTCCTTTTTTACTCTCCAAATGTTTTGTTTAAATTTCATGCCTCAAACAGTACAACATTTAATTTCTGTATTCATTTATATACATCAGGGATGGGCTCTCGTATAAGGACTTATTCCTGTTGAGCTTTTGCCTTGGCTCTCATCGTGTTTTGTTTGGATGTATGTTCTTTTGTATGTTTGTTATTGTATTTGTGAATGGAATTATCGTAAATGTTTTGTATTTTTTAATGATGAGTGTAAATAAATGGACTTTGAACTTTGAAACTTTAAACTTAAACTTAATAAGGTCGAGGTCTCGGAAGGAAAAGTCTCGGTCTCGGTCTTGGACTTTCAGATTCGATTACAACACTGGTATTGGAAGATGATTGCAATGGTTTTTAAAAGATATTTTCAGTCTTGATCAATTCTTTCTTATCTAATCAGCTAGATCAATTCAAAATAACCAGGCATTCATTTCATTTCAAATGTATGTATAAACAAGTCTTGCTTTTTTCATATTCAGTCAGTCAGAGCTGAAGAATTAGCAACAAAACAACAAGAAACAATAATTATCTATCTTTTTTCATGTACATGGTCACTGTCACATTGCCTTTATGCTCTGGTATTTAATATTATTTTTTTGATACTTATTTACTAAAAACTTAAACTTAATGCAAAAGAATAATAATAACAATAATCTCTCTTTTCGCGCTATGATGACAGTATAGAATGATTTCGAGTTTACTCAAGGCTCAAACTTCCAGTGACAAAGCGCCATCTATAAAGGGAATCTTGTCAGTCCTTATCCCGTAACTCCACCTGTTGACGCACTGTAGACGAGACTTGTCTGAAACGGGGACCAGGGAGGGGGGGGGGGGGGGGGTTGTCTATCTAAGCTCTTTGTGACCCCTAGGACATCGACCGACTGTACCCCTTGACAAACAACACAAAACAACGAGACACCCACGCCTACAAGATCCTTCATTTGATGTCCGCATTTCCCATTTGGGTTTTACCCTACAGTTTTTATGCGTTCAAAGCCATCCTTCTCAATGAATCCCTTTTTCGAGGCCGTGTCCCCACAAACCCTAATTGATTCGTCAACTTACAATTTCCTTTCAACCTCTCTCTATTCAACGTCCTCACTGAACCAGCAATTCTGTGATAAAAATCATTATCCTAAAAGAAAAGCTAATTCCTAATTTCTCGAGAGCCTCGTAAAATATGACGAAAGTGTCTGGTATCTCATTACCATCATAACCTTTCATAATTCTTTTCTTAGTCGCAGTTTAGGTCATTTCGGTTAGACCTGAGGATCAGGTTTCAAGAAAGTCCAAAATATGGGAGGAAGGGAAACTGCAGATTGTCGAAAATTGAATGATCCGTTTTTTCCTGTCATAAAAATCAGCTTTAGAAAATGAAATGCCGGGATAAGATTAGTTTGCAAAATATTTGTTTAATTCTGAAAGGCGTGAAGCAATTTGTATTAACTTTACAAAACAATCTTTCTGGCAGCAATCCCTTGTCTATAATGATTATTTACCAACGTTTCATGCTTACCTTTTTATGATATCCATTAATGAATATCAAACCTTATATTGTGTCGTATAAATTACTCTTTTTGTATCGAAATGTTAGGCCTACTGTAGTTTATCATAAGCATGTGGGAGGGGGGGGGGGGCACTTAAAAGTAATCGTTATACACCTTGATTAAAAGTACAAAAGGATATGATTTTTATACAGGCCTATGTATTTATTTTCCAAGTTGCATGATCAGTTGATGATCACGTAATAAGATGTGCTTGTTGAACAGGTCGGGTATTCCAAGTACAATTATATAGACATGTTTAATGTTTCTCCTTCTAGCCAATTGAATTGAGTTTTTTTTCTTTAAATGGCATAATAAAGAACTACTGTACTATCACTGACTTGTTTCATAATCTGCATCATATCAATTTCCATTTGTTTTCATTAGACATGACGTTTAGAACCGCCCTTTCGTGTTTTGTATGCTTCTCCTAATAGTTTGCTTTATGTGTAATGACTATACTAAAGGAACAAGATATTTGTCAGAGACAATCACAACTACACGTAAATCATCTACTTCACCTTGCTCTTAATTTGCCTATAGTATCAGGTTTCTCTCTTAAAATCCTAATTTTCAAGGGACAGAAAAAAAATAATAATGGATTGACACTAGATAGTTCCCGAAATTAATTGGTTGTTTTTCTCCCAGCTACAAAACGTTATGGTAGTTATGATGGGGGGGGGGGGGGGGGGGGGGGGGGGGGGGGGGGTAACCCAGAGGCGTACCCAGAAATTTACAAACAGTGGGCTGAATTTTCTCCTCAGGCGGTGGCAGCGGGTAGCTCGGGTAGCATAGCTCCATTGGTTACATGTTTTTCCGAAGGTCCGAAGATTCGTTCTTGCGAAGGTTTGCAATACTCCGATGATCATACTCCGAAGGTTCGTTACTCCGTGCTGGGTTCATGATATTCTGAAGGTTCGAAATCCAGAAAATTAAATAGGGTTCATAATTCAGAAAATGAGATGGGTTCGTAATTCCGAAAAAAAAAGGCTTCATAATACAGAATATGAAATAGGAGTCATAATTCCGAAGGTTCATAATTCCGAAAATGTGATAAAACCTTACCTCATTAGGATACAAAGAACAAATTAAAACAAAAACCAAAATGAAAACGAATCGGAGATGTTTGTTTGCTTTCGGTATATAAAGAAAATGCAAATTATACATTCGTGTTGTGTATGGGTATTTACCAAACTAAATCATCGATAAAATGTCATGTTTGTCATGTTTGTCATGACTTATTTGTTCATGTGGTTGATTCATTTTCAATGCAAAGTAATAAAGACCATAGATACAGTGAACATATTTCGTTTCGCATGCATGACAGACATTCGTTAACACCTCACGTTGTCGCCGATATCTCGTGCCGTTATGCCAACAATAACACAAATTAAAGTTTTGTTTGCAATTTTTGTTTTGTTTGTTTGTTTATGTAGTAAGGAATGAAGATGGTTAAATTGTGCAGTAAATCTGTATCAGTACTGAAGTGTTAAAAAAGAAGCATTTTTGGTAGTTTCAGCCAACAATAGTATCATTTAGTGTGTTAAAAAAGCCTTTCTTTTCTATTTCTTTGTTTCTAAATTAGTGCCCTTTGTTAACATGCGTCAGGGAAAAAAGGTATCAAAATTACTCACAAATGTCATTTCATTAAAGATAAATATTGATGGTTGTTTATTAGATTTTGGTTTTTTTAAACACCTTAGATAGATATTCTGTAATAAAAAAGTACGTATAGCATACTATACCTCTAAATGTAGACATTTTGAGGGGAGGGGGAGGGAGGGGGGGGGGGGTCTACGAAGCAAAATTAAAGTAAGGTATCCAACCGAGTAAAGGAAAAGTGAGTAAATTTTTCTCCAAAATATCAAATTTCAAGATACATTAAGAATACTGTTATCTACATGCGTTTACCAATCAAACGTAGAAAATTAGTAAATACTAATGGCCCACATTTATTTTGTTTTCACAAAGTGAAGGATAACCCCCTTGCCAAACGTAGGAAATTAGTAAAAAACTACTGACCCAGATTTAGTTGTTGTTTTTTCTGGACAGAAAGGGTCCAGTTGGGTCCAATATGCTTTGTCAGATATTTTACAATAGAATATGCAATATATATTGGACCACTTCCTTCGGAAAATGTTTGATAGAACCTTTAAACATGTTAAATGTTCGAGGAACAATACCATAAACAGGAACTGATGTCGGATGTTTACTGGCCTGATAATTATTGAAGGGATATGCATAAGTGGTCAAGAGAAGGAAATGTGTATCATAACCGTATCATATTGCTCTTAACAAAATGCATGAAGGAACAAATATAAGAGGAATGGCATGATGCGATTGCTAAGAATAGCATAAGAAATGTATTTACAAGACTGCCTATATTAATCAGTTCATACAACAGAACGGTTTAATTTGTGATGAATTTGTAGACCGAAGGAACAGGTTGGCTAAAATCATATAAAAACGACGTCTATTAAAAATACAAAGAATATTGATTAATCTATATACAATTTATATCTTATTGAACCCTGATAAGTTTTCAATTATTTGATAAATAAAAATGTTCAATTGAAATTTATTTGTCATAGGACTTCCTTTAATTTGCTTTATTCTATATTGTTGTTTTGCTATAAGTTTTTATGAAGAAAAAAGTAATATGTTTTAGCAGTACGGTAGGAAAATGCAGGACTGGACAAGTTTAGTCGACATAAGTGCCATAATAATTAACCCATTGATTGTGGGCGTCTACGGTAAGACAAGGCAAGACTCGCACCACCAACAGGTCTAGGTCTACTACTACAACCTCCTATACTACAATCCAATATTACCCAATCCGAAGGCGCGGGCAATATTGGATTCAGATCGGGCAATATACGTCGGTATCTCATTCAATGACAGTCAGTATTATATAATTGTTATTTATACGAGGTAATTTTCCGAGGCAATGATTTTCCATATTTTGCGTTCTCTGATTTCGCAGAGGTCAATATTATACCATATTTTTTCTCTTCCGGGTTTTCCCAATGAAGTTTGCATTTAAAAAAAAAAATTAATGTGATTTATTCATCTTTATGATCCTTTTCAAACATACAGTGTACTTTACAAACTGATTACAACATAATAAACAAATATTATAATTGACACATTATACCAAATTAAAGTAATTACATTGTAGAGTTAACGTAAATGAATCACTAAGATGGATTTTCACACAAGCATATATATGAATTACTATTTAAAATTGTTTGCTCCATGTTGGAAATTAGAATACATTACTGATCTCAGTATTGTACGCCTGTTCTATATGGTCTTACTGTAATTGTTTAGGATGACAAGCTAATCAATTTATTAATTTATTATCGAAATCATTAAAAAGAATCAACACTTTATACATGTTTTTCCCCCTCAAAATATGAAAATTTTAAAGTAGGTGTTCTTTAAGTGCTGGTCACATTTTGTCCGATAATAATTACGAGATTTAGGTAGTAGCTGTCCTACTGTCAAAAGGCACGAGCACACGTATACACGCCATAAAGTAAGGTGTACCTATAATTGAAAATCTCGTTTTCGTTCTCGTTATCAGACAAATATGACCAGCCCTTTAAACACCCGTTGGCCTATCCTACATATTTATTTGAAGATTGAGAAAAATCTATGTTTGATCCCTAAGGACTTATATCAAAACTGTGCATTGCCTTTAAGAATACGGACTTAAAAACAGTTCTGAGATATTCTTTAAGAAGGCTATCTCGATCTGTAACCATGGTAACAATAAATACTACATTACGAAATATAATTACAGTTTAGATTTAGTGTGAGCCTTTAATAACATGAAATCGTCCAGTAGGACGTTAATGTGGAGTTGTGGAGTAAAGAGGATTCCAGGGGAGCGTTTCATCAAGCGTTTTGTCAGTGATTTTTACTGACAAATTTGCTCTCAGCCAATCAGACGCAAGGATTTCAGTAGCTTATAACAGTTGTCTGTAAAAATCACTGACAAAACGCTTGATGAAACGCTCCCCTGAAACCACTAATAAAGATACATGATTTTAACATAATCTGGGACAGATGAGAAAAAAAAATTAAATAATGATCTGTTATTGAAAAGAATCAAAAGAGCAAGAAAAGTGAGGAATATAGAATTATAGAAATAATGAAAATGAAATTGAGAAAACAAGATGGAGAAACAGAAAACAATGAGAAGAAACGAAGAAGCCAAAAATGAAATTAGAAGAAAAAAATATAGGGAAAAGAAAATCATGATGAAATGAAGGAAAAATTATGAAAACGAGCTGAAGAAGAAGAAGAAGAAGACAAAGAAATATGAAAATCTTTTTGATATATCAATGTTAAACAAGCGATTCTCATTACAAATCCCGGATGTATTATTAAACAACAAGCGAGGATCATGATCGTATATGTGGGATGTGTCTGCCTCAGTTCCTGAGACAGTTCTAACTGATTTTTGTTCGTGATTATCCAGCCACTCAAGTTTACAACATAACTGTGATCATTGCATTAGAACTAAATTTAGCCTAAACTCATTAAACAATCGAAGCATTGTATCCCATTTATCAACCTATTACATTTTCTTGAACCTGTAAATTGAAAGGAATATGGCTCTTTTAATATTGTTTTTCAGTGACATTTGAACATTTATCATACTCAACAAGTCCATTCAAAAATGAATGCCTAATTAATGACTTGCCTAACATGACAGTTTGATGTTGCCTGCTGTACTTAGGCCTACATTACCAATATAAATTCGTACCTGATCCAAGGCGTTATTAATGAAGACAATGGGAACACAAGAACACACCGTTGCTTTAAAAGAAACCTCACGAATATAACAATTCATAGAAACTACATTTTTACATTGGCAATTTTATAATATCTTATCTTATTATAGGTCTTATTTCTGAAGGGGTGTCGAAATGTTTTTGCATGGCAATGCCCTCCCTCGGTTCATACATGCAATCACTTTTTAAAAGGCATCTTAGAAATGAAACAATCCATATCAATCGGGTTAATAAAATTATATTGACAATATTATTGCCGTAGGTCTTATTTCCGAAGGGAGTTGACATGTTTGCGGTAATGCGGTCCCTAAATTCACCCCCTTGATAATGACTGTGTTTGTTACGCCTTGAATAAATCATACACAAAAGTCGTCACGGTGCTTACTTTTACTGAACTTCCTCCCACCGTCACTTTCAGGTTCACTAAGAAAAACGATCCCATCAAAAGAAATTCAAAATGGACTTTTGAACTTGTGTATTAAAATTGTTTGTCTTCGAGGATGAAAAATTTGATTATTGCTTGACGACAAAGTTGACTGATTTTGACACATTTGACGAGTCAATTTCACTGGAGCAAAACTCCGTGACCCCGAACAATTAAGATGTGATTTATGGCTTAAGAATATGGAAATTAGTGATTATCATCTTCACGGCAGCGTATATCAGTAAAGGTGTGATGAGATGCATAAAGGTGAAAGACGGCCAGTACTATTCCGTATTTGTTTCAACAGGGAATGTAAAAATTTCACTTTTACATGCAGGAGAGAAAAAAAAGAAAGAAAGGAAGAGAGAGGGAGATGAAGGGATTGGGAGAGAGATAGAGAGGAAAGGAGAGAGAGAGGAAGAGAGAGAGAGGAGAAGAGAGAGGGGAAGAGAGAGAGAGAGAAAGCGAGGGAGCGAAGAGAAGAGAGAAGGGAAGAGAAAATGAGAGAGAGGGGAAGAAAGAGAAGAGTGGGAGAGAGAGAGAGAGGAAGAGAGAGAGAGAGAGAGAGAGAAGGGGGTGAGAATGAGCAGGTAAACAAGTAAAAAGTAAGATAAATTGGTGATATCATATATTCACAGAGTATCGTTATTCATATTGATATATTATATGGCTTACTGAATAATTAAAGAAGATAGGAGAAAAATGATCATAAACAGACATTAACACCGTATACCGAACAAGTCATGTAGTTTACAAACTTGTACGGTACAACGTGCACCAAAAAAAAATTAAATGCTTGAAACATCACATTGAAGATTTTTATAAAACGAAATGTTAAAGGAGAATGAAACCCCAACATAAATGCATTTTAATAAAAGCAGAAAACTCAAAGAAGCATATCAGTGAAAGGATGAGGAAAAACGGACAATTAATAAAAAAGTTATGAATATTTGAAATCCTAACATCGCTAAATGAATGGAGATCTGAAATTGGCAATGTCCTCATTATGCTAATGAGATGCTGTGATGTAAATTTGCTATACTTTCCAATTGCCTTATACAAATAATGTTGTAAAAATCCACTTTCCTTGAATATATTTTAGAAAATCTGATTTCTGTATTATAGATGGGGTTCATAAATTTATTCCTCACAATATATTTCAAGCACAATGTTGATAATTCAATTTTCTTTGTTTAAAAGCTGAAATCTGATAATTTTCTTATTCATTACCTATAAGGAGAGAGAGAGAGCACAAAAACGTTATAGCATCTCACTAGAATAATGAGTATGTTGCCAATTTCATTTAGCAATTTTAGGTTTTTAGAATTTTATTAACTTTTTTTATTCTTTATCCGTTTTTCCTCAAACTTTCAGTAATATACTTTTAAGATTTTTCTGCTTCTGTTAAAGTGCATACAAGTTTGGTGTTTCATTCTCCTTTAATTCTCCCCTTGAATGTCCATTTGTTAACAAGCGTGACCAAATGACCATGCTATCTATAACTGTGGGTTTTTTTTTCGTGTGTGTTTTAGTTTTGTTTCGTTTTTATTGTTTTGTTTTTTGTTGGTTGTGTTATGTTGCAAGCCATGAATAAGAAGAAAAAAAAGTCCATACAGTACATAATGGTAAAGATGTAGATAAAGGAAATAACGTTTTCAATATAAAAGAAATCAAAACGTAATACACTTATGTGTCCTATTTATCAGAGCAAACTAGAGATAAAGAGAATAAAAATAAAGACAATAAAAAATACAAACGGGAATACGAGAGGGAGGGGAGAGAGGCGGAGAGAAAGAGAGAGAGATAGAGAGAGAGAATGAGAGAGAGAGATAGAGGAGGGACAGAGAGGGAGGGAGAGAGAGAGGGAGGGAGAGAGAGAGGGAGAGAGAGAGAGGGAGAGAGAGGGAGAGAGAGAGAGAGAGAGAGAGGGAGAGAGAGAGAGAGAGAGAGAGAGAGATGCAAACAGACTGATGCCTCTTCAAACCATCTCAACTCTACTCTCCTGCAAGAAGCCATCCCATCATCAAAACTTTCCCCAAATCTCCTGCAAGATCCCCTCCAAACCACAGCCCTGCATGCGGTGAAGTGAAACGCTACCAGATCTGACAAGTCCCAAATTGACGTACGTATAACTCCCCAGTAAAAATAAAATGGTTTTCCCGCCTTCTCTCTCTCTCTTGGTTTTCCCCTTCTTCCAATTTCTTCACCATTTGGCTCTTCCTTTCGGTGTCAGTTTCATTTGAGCCATTCAAACGCTAATTGTCACCTGGTTTCAGTTCTTCACTCGAGAATGATTGGTCAGATGATTATAGGGAGAGGAACAATTAAAAAAAAAAAAAATGGAAGGATTTGGACGAAGATTCAATCTGTAAAACCACAGAATGACCAGTCGTGATTCCACTGACACGCTATTGAGAGGATGACAGCGAGAGAGCGAGAGAGAGAGAGAGAGAGAGAGAGAGAGAGATGATGATGATGATGATGATGTTGGTGATGATGATGGTGATGATGATGATAGTGAAGAGAATAATAATGATGATAATGGTGTTATTGATGAAGATAATGATATATTTATTGATGAGGAGGAGGAGGACAAGAAGAAGGAGCAAGAGGAGGAAAAGAAGGAAAGGAGGAGGAGAAGAACAGGTAGAATGAGGATGATGAGGACGATGAGAGGAATGTATTGAATATCATATTTCTGCTGCTCATTCTCATGCCCAAAATGATGATCACATTAAACAAGATAGTAAAAAAAAAATCGATCATGATCATCTTCGAGCAGTATCAAAGTTCACCATCAATGAAAAAGATCAAGAATTGCCATTTCTCTCCCTTTTCTGCCTTATCATCCATCCTCAGATTGGAGATCTTCAAACATATTCCAAAGCAAGACACCGACTCTCTCCCTCTCTTATCCAAAATTCATATCTACTCTTTCTTGATCTCCTTCGATTCATATATCAATGTTTATTTCAGCACTAAGTCTTCTCTTGTCTCTCCTTGTATTTGTCTTCTTCTCTTTCAGCCTCTTCTGTTAAACTTTCAATCCCTCCTGAATCATCCATACCTTATTCTTCTTTCCAATTATTTTTTCAAAAATCTGATCTACCCCTCCGTTTTAATAATCCCTCTATCTGATCATTATTCATCCATGTCAATCTGTCATTCTCACTACACATCCTTTCTAATAAAAAAACCCTTAAACCACAAACAGCAATCTCAAACAAAAAACATCAATTGATTTCTAGAATAGTTTGCCTTTTATTTTGCAAAATACAATGATTTCTTGTGACCTAACAACCTTGTAATAAAAGAAAACAATCATATCACATGTACATAAAAGGACTGAGCACTTAGATGTATTTTGTCAATAAAACTAGCTAGCAAAACGAAAAAAACCCCCCAACAAAACAAAATATAAATCATGGTTAAAATCTCAGAGGCACTAATAAATTCTAAAATTTCATAACCTCTACAGAACAATCATCAGTGATCAGACTGCAAGACATACACTAAAGCAAAACTCAATGTAGCTGAAGTACAAGTATGTTCCATTACCGATTACTGATTAGTTTAGTGTCACTTGATGACATACATGTACAGTTGTCCAAAAAATTATCTGTACCGCTCGGAAAATTTGAGATTTTTGCATTTTTCCTAAAAATGAAAGGAGAACTGGATTAACTTACACATCACTTGAATACATTTAGTTATCATCTACAAATGAATGCTGGTTCTGGTTTTAACTCATTTGCATAACAATAGAAAAAGTGAGTTATCCAAATTTAGTGATGTTCAAAGATATTCATACCCTTGGTGATTCATTGACTTTGCCTATCATTATGAATCAAATACTTTGTGATTAAAGCTTATAACACTTCAGTACACTGTCCCAGTGCCTCTGGAGGTCTCTACTGAGATAGCAGGCCAATACCTGGTACTCAATTGCTTAATTTCCTTGAGGATGTTGTCCTGAGATGCCTTCACCTGGTATTATTCAGGGCATTCCTTGGATTTAAAGGAGATTTAATGTATACAAAGGGTGTAGTTATTGACTTAGTGGTACGGGACTATAATACTGCTATTTTTATTAAGTTTTCTGCTTATTTTGGTGAAAATTTTACTCTGAAGACGAAGAAAAACACTCTTCCTGGAGAGACCTTCCCTGTTGCACTGTCTGATAGGGAGTTTGCCCTCATACTTTTGCTTCTTTCTCATTAAGAATGTTTAGGAAGGCCATGCTAGAGGTCTAAATGTTAGCTGGTGCCATTTGAATCAGTTGTACCCAGCATACAAAGGATAGCATCAAAAATATGACAATTTGGCACAGTTAAAAGTCAATTTGGGATGGTACTCAAAGGATACATACTGTAATCAATGGTGACCTGGCATCAGAATCATGAAGTGACTTAAACATCACTAAAATGGCATTCCTGAGCACTCTGATTGAGAAAGGAACCAAAGAATGAGGGCGGACCCCCTCTCTGACGGTGCAACAGGGAAGCGCTCTAGGGAAGGTCTCTCAAGGAAGTTTGTTTTACTTCATCGTAAGTGCAAAATGTTCATTAAATTAAATGAAAAACTGATATCATAGTCCCATAACCACGAAGTCAATAACTACACCCCTTGTATACATTAAATCTCCTTTAAATGCAAAGAATGCCCTGAAGACCAGGTGAAGGCATCTCTAGACAACATCCTCAAGGAAATTAAGCAATTTGGGACCAGGTATTGGCCTGCTATTTCAGTAGAGACCTCCAGAAGCATTGTGACAGTGTACTGAAGGGTTACAAGCTTTAATCACATAGGATTTGATTCATGTTGATCGACAAAGACAATGAATCACCAAGGGTATGAATAATTTTGAACATCACCAAATTTGGATAATTCACTTTTTCTATTGTTATGCAAATGAGTTGAAACCAGAAACAGCATTCATTTGTAGATGATAACTAAGTGATGTGCAAGTAAATCCAGTTCTCCTTTCATTTTTGCACAAAATGCAAAAATCTCCAATTTTCCAAGGGGTATGAATAATTTTGAGGACAACTGTAATTGACCATTACTATTGACCTATGAGAACAACTCTACAGTGCATTTGTGCTGAAGACATGCTCTGATCAAACACAGACTTTGCTAACGGATCCTTTTAAAATCTTAAGATTGACATTCATTAATAATAAAAATCATTGCACGATGCTTTAAATTTGTCAATTACTTCTCAACATATCAAAAATGAAAAGGTTACCTCTATCATAAATGAAGTCAAATTTTGATACGAGAAGGTATGGTTAACGGTACCCTTTCAGGACAGGAATTATTGAAGGGCTAAATTGATCCCCCTTTTTCTTCAGTTTGGCAACAATAATGTATTTCTTTTAGTGCCACATGATTCTCATAAGGTGTAATGTATTTGCAAACAATACATATGGTAAGGAATTTTGTCGAAATTTTTTAAAAATTGTTAATTTTGATAAACATAATGATTTTGAACCCCTCAATGTGTTGCCAATTAAGGATTTTAAAGCTTATTCTCCTATTCGAAATTCCTCTATCAAATGCAATATGGTAATACAACAAAAATGGACATAGCGTGTGCAGAAATTTTTTCTCTTTCTACTCATGCATCTGGTGTATTTTTTAGAGCTCTGCATCAAAAGTCATTGATCCAAACCACAAAATGTGGTCAGTTGTCTCAAAAGGGTTAAATTTTGCGTTAGATCTTGGCAAAAGTTTCATGTACTGAGAACGACCAAGGCTCTTCACTGGGTGCTCCATAGAAACATCAACAAATCGTTTTTCATAAACTTCATAATTTTTCTATGTCAAACGAATGTTTCTTTTCTTAAGATTCATTTCTTAAAAAAGATAATTTCAAACACATATGCTTTGAAACAAACAAAATTTGTCAATCAATCTATCCTGCTTTTAATAAAATGTGCAATCTTTATAACATTTAGTTTAGCAAACACTAACTATTGGTTATCAAATCAACAAAGTATTTGAATTCAAAAAAATAAATCATGGATCCTTATTCATTTGGAGCAATAGTCTACATCCTGTAATCGTTCTGGCCATAATCAAATAATTTTGTGAATATTTTTGGCAAGTTGTGCGATTTCTTTCAATAAGTTCTATTTTAAAGAAATAGAAATTTAAATCAATTAGCAGAAAAAAACAATCTTACTCACACAAAGAATGAAAGACTTAATAGGATTAGCAGTGGCAAGTTATATAAAACCATCATATACTCTTATCTACAAAATTTAAAGAGAAGAAAAACCTAGTCATTCAGTGACTAATCAATATCATACTCATAATAAAATATGGGGCCTTTGAGAAAACAGGACACTGAATCAAAGATACAACATACGTTATTCGAAGAAGTTCCCGATACCAAGCTCACATGTATGGTGATATTGCTAATGCTGGTGCCTAAATGAAGCTATTGCAATAGGGTCCAGTTGCACTAGAGTGGCTACAATTCAAATAACTTCTAGCTCCATTACTTCAAAATCCTGCGACCATGCTCTATGATACAGCTCTTTAATGTAATTAAGAGATAAACAATAAAGTGAGGATATACATGTATTTGGCATCCACTTTACTATATTCTCTCTCCTATATTTATCTGACAAAACCCTTAGATTAGAAAAAAATGAGTTTCTATTTACATGATATTCAGTGTACATGTGTATTCACTTCAAAGTTGCGTAAGTGACAAACTGGGAAGACTTAAGTAATAACAACAGCAACAAAGACACCAAAACTCATGAACAGACCTGCGGGGAAATCCAAGAAGCTAAAAATTGATTTGAGATGTAGAGGAGAGGTTTTCATAAACGGATGTGAAACTTTGTATCTCAATTTTCAAATTTCATGGACACCTTTTTCCCTCTTACAAATTACCTGCAGCACGTAGAGTCGAAACTTAGTATTCAACCAGGACTACATCTTACAGCTTGAGCTAGAGTGAGACCTCAATATGTGTCTCAGTTCTAAAAATACTACTCTTGACAATACTCCGAATAGGGAATTTCATCAGATGGGCTTTACACAAGTCAAAGACAGTTCAATGATGAGAGAAAAATAATACGAGCCTGCATCCATTTCAGCACAAGTAGAGGAGCCTGGGGAAGAACTTCATTACAACAACAAAGGCACCACTTGAGCCAAAGAACAGGAACCCCAGATACAAAATTTACATAGCATTAAATATTAAACAGAGATTAAAGCAGCACTTGCAAGTCATGGAAATCTGAACAGGACCCCGCCCTTGAGAAATCGCTTGCCATCTTGACCAGCGATCCTGTCAAATCATACTCCAATCCTTGGAAAGAAACAATGGTAATAGTTGATGCAAGTCCACATGGGCTATGTGCTATTCTCTCTAAGCATGCCGGCCCAAATGACACACCCCAGGTTGTCGCCTACGTGAGTCAATCACTCACCGATGTCAAACAAAGATACTTGTAGACAGAAAGAGAAGCACTAGCAATAATCTGGGCCTGTAAGCATTGCCATCTTTATCTACACTGTATAAGGTACTTCATTCATCCTCGTTTCGGATCATATGCCCTTAGAAATGATCTATGGCAATCCCATCCTTATTGCCAATTTAATGATGCTACGAAACATGTGTAGAAGAATAGAAACTTATTCAATATCAGTCAATGTGGATTCAAGCTAAAAGCCTCTAAATGCAAGTTAGTCCAAACACAAGTGAAATACCTAGGTTATATCTTGTCCTCAGGTTTATTGACAGATCCTGTCAAAACAGAAGCAAGCACAAACTGGCCAACTCCTAAACCCTTAAATTAACTTAGATCGTTCCTCAGATTAGCTAGTTACTACAGGAAATTCATCCCTCATCTCCCTAAGATAAAAGCTCTACTCGAACTCCTAGGTAGCCCAAAGATACAAAAAGGTAAAGCAAATGCTAGATCTCTATCTAAGAAAAAAGAACATCACGTGGCAGAAAGCAAAGGTGATACATCGTGCATTGTGGAGAGTATAAGAGGAGTACAGTGGAGCAGAAGTCAGAGACATCTGAGAATGACCTAAGAGTGATTCGATGCAGATATTCTGATACTTCAAGCAATCTTGATTATTTTACAGGACTACCAAATAGACTGGACTAAGCTTACGAGGTCACAACTTGGAATCCATCGATTCTGGGGATAGGGACATCCAGACATCCAGTGACACACTGTTGTTAAACTGGCAGACATGAAAATGGTAGATTTAATATGAAAATTGAAAGAGAACTTACCGTTAGAATTTTAATTGATATTTTATTACTAATAGGAGGATGATATTCCAGCAAGTAATTGCAGATCTCTTGAGGCACCGAAAGCTAATCCAGCTATCTGGGATAACCTACCAACTCCTACACATAATCTCTAACGATATTATGTAGTAAAAATATACCTTGTTGCAATCAAGGATACTAGTGGCTTTCCTATACTGGTAATAGATATTTCTAATAATTGCTACACACTCTTACGTAAAAATACCTTTTTCATTTAGCAAGATGAAAGGTTTTACGGTTACTGTCCGTTCAATTGCCACTAGATACTGATATCTGAGTAGCATTTAATGTTTGTATTTCATATTTCTGTGCATGTAGAACACAAAAAAGTGGAAACTCTCTCTCAGTACATGGAAAAGGAACCACAGGAATGTCAGGAGAAATTTGGGACAAGCATAAGCTTCTGCATCAGGGAAATTTATAGGAGCAAAGGAGCATTGGACAACCTTGCCAATCAGCTTGCCGGTTGAAGTGCAACACTCAATTATCTGGGGAGCGTTCCATCAAGTGTCTTGTCAGTAATTTTTACTGACAAATTTGCTCTCAGCCAATCAGATGCAAGGATTTCAGTAGCTTAAAACAGTTGTCAGTAAAAATCACTGACAAAACACTTGATGAAATGCGCCTCAGAAGCCAATACGGAAGAAATTTTCAAGACTTATTAGGGAAGTCAGGAATATGTGAGACAGAGAGACTTCATTTGTGATTATTTGACTTGTGACACAGTTAAGTAAAAAAAAAAAGAAAAAAGAAAAGAAAAGAAAGGCCAAGAAAGTGAAACCAAAAAAACCCCCAAGGTCAACTACAAAATACAGGATGATGTACACTTTACCTAACATCTCTTCAAATAAAGTGCAGGAGGAATGTCGTTCATATTTCCTTTCTACATTAGGGACTAAGGAAAAAGTTGTGAGGAAAACTTTAATTGAGAAGAAAAGCCAGTCTGTCTTTTGTACTGGAGACATGAGAGAGAAGAAAATAGCCCATAACTAAACTTCTGATATAGTTTTGGGCTGATTCGAGATCACATCAACAGTTTTCCAGTTGTTGAATCCTATTATTGTCGAAAAACATCCAAGGCGAATGTATACCTGTCTCCTGAATTGAGTGTGCATAAATTTTTTGATCTCTTTCAGAATGACCACCCAGAATGAGGCAGGCGTTGCTTCCCTACATAAGCATAGGAAAAGTATTCAATACAGAGTTCAGTACTGCATTTCACAGACCAAAAAGGACAAATGCAAATCGCGTGAGTCTTTAAGAACAAAACCGAAAGAGAAATTAGTCCGAGGATAAGCGGAAGCAAAATGAGCATGTGACTGCTAAGGAAGAGTGCCAAGCTGAAAAAGCTACATCAAACGAAGCAGCAAAAACAACAAAAAATGCTTGCAGCTTTACCTTTGACCTTCAACAAGTGTTGCCAACACTTTCGTGTGGCACTGCACATACTCTTTTCTATAACAGAAAATTGTCTTCATACAATTTAACCATTCAAGACCAAGCATCTGGTGATACTGCATGCTTTGTTTGGAATGAGGGTAGATGGAAAGAGAGGTAGGACAGAAATAGGATCATGTCTGATTCACCACCTCCCAAAGCTACCGGCCCATGTTCTATTCTCAGATAGTTGAGGGTGCCCGAATAGGAATTGTATAGTTTCTACAGCACTCTCTTTGGACTCTCTTTTGTGACTTATCGATGATAAAATACATGCTAACAATTGTGCAAGCTCATGTCAAAATGTAAAAAAATCTATTTTTCATTTAAAAATGAATGGGCCAATGCACATGGCTGATGTACATGTAGGTTGTGTATGAGCTACAAAATAAGAACAAAGATTGATTAAATAATAAATGTTTTACGGTGAGTTAAGGGCCTTGAAGGTAACGTGGGGAGAGAAGGACTTGACTATTATCGAGCAAAGGAAAGAAATGGAGGTCTTGGAGAGAGAGAGAAAAAATAAAAAACGGAGGAAGAATAAAGCACAAAGCACGATCATCAAAAACATTATCCCAAGAAGATTTGTTCTTACGGTCTTTCCACATTTTGGACAATGAGATTTGAAGCAAAGCACAACTTTTCCAAATGAAGTGTTTATCTCAGAAGTTGTTTCTGGAACATTCTTTTCACACTAGCATCAAATCATCAGCTGACTATGGCATATCATTCATGCAATCCAAAATAGGTTCTAGAAGTATCAGCAGTCGCATTCCTGAGCATCAGTGTGTTGATTTCAAGACAGACTCCCACATCGTATATCAGAACGCAAAAGAACTATCCATGGAGAAGTTTGGTGTCTGAAGAGATTTCAGACTGCAGTATTTTAATACAGACTTTTAAGCTTAAAGGGAAAGTCCACCCTGGTATATAGTTGATTTGAATAAAAGCAGGAAATTGAGAAAAACAGATTAGTAAAAGTTTGAGCAAAATCCAATAAGAAATAAGGTTATGAATTTTTGAAGTTGTAATCAATCAAACACAAATTGGCAACTCTGTGACGTATCTTGCGAGCTCCTCTCTCATTTACTCAGTACAGAAAATTTGATAAATTTTCATTTTCTTAGTTTCTGATGAAGGAATAGATGTGTATCATACAGGGTTTGTGTAAAAAATAAAGCAATGATGACATCTAAGGTGCATGTATGTTTTAATGTTTTCTTTAGAGAAAATGGAAATTAATGATTTTTGGAGTACAGGGGAAAGGAGAGGAGCTCTCAGGGTACGTCACGGAGTTGCCAATTTGTGTTTGATTGATTACAACTTCAAAAATTCATAACTTTCTTACCATATTTTTCTCAAACCTTCAACGATCTGTTCTTTTAATCGTTCTGCTTCTTTTAAAACCAACTTGTAATCAGGGTGGACTTTCTCTTTAATACATGAACTACCCCTCGATATTGGAAATATCAAACAGAGGAACCATCAAAGTAATTATGACGTCAATACTGGAAAAAGACACTCAACTTGAAGCAGTGTTTCTGAAAAGCAGTTCTTCAGGAGCAACAGTCCTGCTCTCAGATACACCTTCCAAACCCATCAACTGATATCAGATATCATCCCTTTCTCCACACTTCCTAGCCTTAGCAGGTCTAGCTGACAAGATGCAGATCTAGTCCTGGGCCCCGTCTTATAAAGAGTTGCGATTGATTCAAATCGATCGCAACTCTTTATAAAACGGGGCCCTGATTCTCATTACCCCCTATAAGGAATGGTAACTCTAAGACTTCTTTTGGGCAAGCCGAGTGGATAGCAATTACAATAATGATGAGCCAATAGTCTGATCTATTGTGTGTGCATCGGCAAGTCACAATCATTTTTGGTATAATGTACACAATTTTGAGATCATTAGTATTTATGCAGCTACCAGAATGACCAGAACATTATAACCTATCAATACATTATGTGAGGGACTTGGGTGAACAAAGAATATATATACACCACTCGTCATCTCATCAAAACAGGATACATGTGGTTAAAACTTTACCATAATTTGAGCATACAAACTTTGCATATACTGTGATATCATCTGTTGGGAGAAAGAAGGGTGTTAACTCTGTGTAAAAGCATATGAGTTAACGCCCTTCTGGCTCTCAACAGGCGATATAGTGTGTGTGCGACTGTGCTGGTTTAGTTCCTATATAGCAGCATCCTCCCTACGCACTTCTTGCCAGCCATCTGAGCGTATTCTTTAACATCTTCTTCGTCCGTTGCCTGAGGGCAGTATTGCTTGTAGACTTGGTACGTCATGGCGACATGCTTGTGGAGTACGAGCACCTCATCGAGGACGACTGGAGTATCCACTAGGAGATCAACAAGAAACGATGAAGACAATTATTACAAGTATTTGCAGAACTCATACTCCTCACATCTTCATGCACAGAGAGTACTGAATTTAGCCCTCCCTTTTTGCATTAAATGATGTCCACCCTGACATCAAGTTGCTTTCCATAACAGCAGATTCTCTTAAATGATGGTATCATCAGTCCTGTGACTTGGCTTAAAAACTGACATGTCTCATGTAATGCTAATACCATCTAACGACTTAAAAAAAAAAATCCATTCCGATGAGGGAAAATAACTTCTTCTCCCAAACCAACTGAACACTCTCTGATCACCTGAAAAGAAAAGAAAAACCCTGAGTGGGTTGATGTCCCATATATTTTTCTTTAATGTAAGATTTGTACATGTCTTGAATAAAAAAATCCCATCGGTTCCAGAGAGAGCAAACTTTTGATCCATTACACACAGAATCTCCTGAGAGACCGCCTTATAAGTCCAAATCAGCCATGCCCTTTTTGGGTATCATCAAATTTATCATTGCTTTTGTACCCCTCTGACTAGCAAGCATGTTATCGACTTACCAGCGTCGGTTGGAGCAAAGCGTGAGTACTTGTTGACATCAACCTTGGGTAAACATTCTTCTATCGGTTGGAAGGTGTAAGCCTCTGGACAAAGCAAATAGGAGGGGTAGTACTGACCCTGAAAAACATAAACACACACACACACCAAGTAAGAGCAGAAATTTGATCAGGTACAGAGAATAGAAATGGAATTCCTCCATTACTTTTGCAGGGTTCTTACCAGTGCATAACACTTACTGCTCATATGAAGCATGGGTGACTTCAGAAAGAAAAAAGAAAAAGAAAGGTGAATTCTGCCTGATAAGGGTATGTGCAAAGGCGATGACAATGCTTTTGCATACTAATACTATCCTCATGGAAAATCTTTGGACCAAGGGTAAAGGAATTCTTGCCGAGAAGCCTGTAAAAATTATATACACATGTATCACACTGTTACAATGACCATCTCAATATCTCATTATTCAATGAATGACTTGTTATCTTCCATCTAAATTACACATTACTGTAAAACCTGAAATTTTCGCGAATTTCATGAGGGGTCGAGATTCGCGAAAGCTTGATGCTGTGAAATAATAAAATCACAATTGAAACAACATAAAATTACTGTAATTCGCGAAAGTTCCTTGCTTCAAAATTGGCTGTCATAAACAATTCGCGAAAGTTTTATGTTGCAAAAGTTTTTGGTTTGACAGTAATGATTATTGAGTTGGGGGTTGTTTCATAACAATCAACTCCATGACAGTCATAACTCTTGTCCAAGATCTACAGAAATGTCATGGACCCGACAAACCGTTTCACATGATAAACAACACTACACATCATACAATGTAGTCTTTATCACAATCCATCGGATTTATCGTCAAGTACCCAAACACATTTTGAGGCTAAATTTTGCCCAAACTTTTCCAAAGTGTAGAATATGGCAGCACAAATCACTATAAATGATACAAATATCACATTTACATGAAAGATGTGTTACTTATGGCATCTTACATTTTATAAAATTGAGAAAACTCAATGTTGCTTATGCGAATCTAGATTTGTAAGACAATACCATAATTGCCAAATTATTGAAAGAAGACCCAATTTTGTTCATGTTTCGAGAAAATAATGAAAATTAAAAATATTGTATGACCCAATTTTTAATGTCTATTTATCAAAAGATATATGTAATATTATTTGTATCAATGCTTTGCTTAAAAATAAAAACAATATAGGCGGAAATATATACATGATAAATAAAACAACCCCCTGATATTTCTGAAACACTTCCATTCACCCCAAAGTCAACAATTACACTGTCTTATCATTCCAGTTGAGTTGTCTGGTAGAAATGCAATAATCTCTTACAGTACCTTGTATCTCATTTTCCGACATGAATGCACATAGAAACCCATGTAGTAGTATTCTAGAGCAGGCGCGGTAACGTGTAGTAATCTTGTGAACGCTAACTCCCTGAACGGAAAGATAAACAGAACATGTGTAAAATAATATTAAGTGAATGCTGAATTTAGTTGTCTTGTGGATGTTTACTCTATGAAAGGAAACATGAACACATATTTCACAAACAATATCTGAAGGTTTTATTTATGTGTTTAGTATTTTATAATCCAATGTTTATCAAATCTCATTTAAAATGAATGACACTCAAATAACACTCATCTAGTTCATAATTTCATAGTACAGTGGAAACTGGTATAAAGAGCTCTGATATAACAAGATTCCTGATATAACAAGGTAATTTAGATGGTCCCAGGTCTTCATGTTCTTTTGCTTTTTACCCTGATATAAGGAGATTCCTGATATAACAAGATAATTTTCATGGTCCCAATGGTTACATGCACGTGAAGTCCCATATTTCCATTTTCATGTGCAGTGCACTTCACTGTACATGGTTTTTCATGTACATGTATGTCAATATCTTATCACTTGATGAATCCAAAACCTCACAGTATACACCAATTCTTATGCAGACGTGATCCATCTTTTCCAATTGCTTTAAGACAGTTTCTTTGATAATGTAATTACATGTCCAGTACTCAACTTAATCTTCAAAAAAGAACAAAACCAAAATTGGGTTTACAAGATAGCAAATACCACAGGGGAAAAAAGGCTTGTTCTCTGCTACTATGTACATTCTTTTTTTTTAAAGCTGATGTGAACCATTTTTCCTGTCATACCTTAGTGCTGAGAAGGTCCCCAAAGTGAGGAATCTGTAATCAGGGTCGTAGTAGAAGTAGACAGAAGACACACATGTTGGTAGTATATCCATGACGCCTACTGCAATGATTTTACCGTCAAGGACGTAGTGTTGGTGAAATGATCCATAGCCGCATTCAGGGCCGTCGTCCGAGTACTGTTCTACAAGAGGTGAATCTACTAAGAATCGTTTGTACTGCCAAAAAAAAAGAAGAACAGAGATAAAAGCAAATAAGAGTACTATTCTACAAGAAGTGAATCTGCTAAGAATTGTTTGTACTGGTGAGAATACAAGCATAGATAAAAAGAGTAACATTGTTTACCTATTTGAAATGAAATATTGAGTGGGAGATTGAGACAATGCATACAAGTGAATTAATATTTGAATATGCTATTTTCTGAACCGTTCACAAATAAATAGAGCTCAGTAAAAGCAAAGTTAATGAATATTACCTCAGTGACATATCAATTTATCTCTGGCATTGCAAACCAAAGAGTCATTTTTATCTATTAGGCACACAAATGCATCGATACTACTTGTTCTGTCAGACTAGAAATGCATATATCTACACTTTGTTGACAACTGATATAATTCTTGAATTTCATTCAAAGCTTGTCCAGGTGCCTGCAATATTTAATGGCACCGCTAAATGAACATATTTACAATCAGTCAACTATTTTGCACTCGACTTATTTCAAGGTAATACAACATGTCCACTTATCTGTTCACTTAAAACGTACAGTGGGTGTGTTGAGAAGCTAAGCAACACTTACCATAACAACTGATGGAAAATCCAAATAATACTACAACTGTTCTAGCTACTAGTAATAACAGCAAAGTCTCTTCATATTAGAGGTAGCACACATTCATAGAAAAGTTGAGAGGATCATTTTTTAAAAAGCATATTTTTTGTACAAAAATCATCTGCAAGTACCTTGGAGTCATAGTGACTTTATACAGTATTAACATTACATAACAACGAATAACAGAAATATTGCACCTACCTCTGACCTTTGAGAGGGATAAAACATCCAAACCTTCTCATGGACTGGGATAAAGAAACATCCCTATGCTACGATGGAATTGTCCACAAACAGTACACTTACAAGTGATGAGCAAAGAAAAGGGATGTTCCACTTACTTCAAAGAGGGTACATTCATCGAGGGGATCATTGTGAACAAAAGTCTGATATTTCTCATAAACTTTGTGGCTCTCCTCCTCTGTCTCTAAGTATTCTCGACTGGGTGGGTTTGTGCGGATCAATTTGATCTAGAGGTCAGAGGCCAAATACACAAAATAATGTACAGCTGATCTGTACATGACAGTACTACTATTCTTGAGAGAAAGCATGGAGCAGGGCTTTCAATGCAGTATTCCTTCTGAAATGCGGTCATATCACCTTTGCCTCCAAAATCACAAACTCAGGGAATAATGAAGGGAATCTGTTTCAAAAATCACTTGTCACTTCCGTAAAAGGCATAATATTTGAATAAGGATATCCAAAGTTGGTATTTTATGACAGAGTAAAATTACAGGATGAACATGAAAAGCATTCATCACACTGGTTTCTTCTCAGGAAAGCTTAATGTACTTTGTGATATTTGTTTCAAAGCATATCAAAGATAGACATAGTTGAAGAACAGCAAGATGATTAAAAGAGAAGTATAGATTTTATAGGACTGAGAAAGGGGAGTATTATTGCTTGATACAAGCTATCGAAAGATAGCGACAGAAGGAAAAGCAGTATATACGCTCCCCATTGCAACCCTTTTCCAGAGATTTGTTTATGTGTCAACTATATTGCTGCCTAACAGGGTCCTGTTTCATAAAACTTATTATCAATACCAACTGCCACATATCTATGACAAATTTGCTCTTAACCAATCAGATGCATTCATTTCAGTAGCTTGTAACAGGTACTGTAACTTGTCATAAATATCAACTTTTATGAAACAGGGCCCTGGTCTTCCAAGTTATTCCAAGCACTGAGCAAAAAAGGAAACTTACCTTTTAAAGACATGCCTGGATTGAATTTCCATTTTGTGCCCAAAAGTGCATGCGTAGAAAAATTCCACGGAAACCTGTGACATCTAAAATCCTTATCTCCTTCAATCAATTTAAATACTGATTGGTTACATTCTCTCGATAATAATTTTAAGAACCGCACTGTTCGAAATTTGATACAGTATTAAAAATCTCATCTTTACGTACCCTGCACAGCCATTTTTTCCTAAAATATTCAAGTGGCTGACAATTCATCAGTGGATAGATACCTCTTAATCGTAGAGCAGAGCTTCGTGTTCCTGAGCCATACTTACCCACTTCTACTACCTTCCTGATTAAACTATTTCACCTGGGCCCCGTTTCATAAAACTTATTATCAATAACAACCGCCACATTTCTATGACAAATTTGCTCTCAGCCAATCAAATTCAGGGATTTCAGTAGCTTATAACAATTATTGTAACTTGGTATTAATAACAAGTTTTATGAAATGGGGCCCTGGTGAGAGCCGAAAGGGCATTAACTCCAGGTAAAACGATATGAATTAACACCCTTCTGGATCTTAACAGACGATTTCAAAGACACAAATCTAAAAATCTGTTCATTGCTTTTCTTGAGAAGAAACCTAGTGGAGATAGCTCCATGTTCATTACCTGTCTAAAATTGCATTTTGACTCTGGATCGTTGTGGATGCACATCTGATATTTCTTGTAGACCTGGTAACTTTCCTCAGAGGTTTGCCTGAATTCATCTGACATGGGGTTAGACCGAATCAGCTTGATCTAACCAATGAATGGAAATATTAAAAAATTGTAGGCTTCAAAAGCTTTTTAAATAAATGAAGGCAACGCATCTCACATTTTATAAAACAGTGATGTCATTTTACATTATACATGGTGACTCCTCCATGCTTTCTCTTCAAAAATATCATTATAAATAAGTACAAAAAGATGATGTCAAGTACAAATATCACTTAAAATCAAACTTTCAATAAATCTGAACAGAGCAAAAGCTGACAAAGTTATACAATATTATAACATCTCAACACAACAAATTTATAATACCGTGGAACCTCGTTATAAAGAGCACTGTTAGTTATAACAAACTCTAGTTATAACAAGGTAATTTCACTGGTCCCACTTCTTTGTATTCTATTGGTTTTTAGCCCTGATATAACAAGGTTTCAATATACATGTAAAGAGCTAATTTTCTTGGTCCCAAGGAGTTTGTTATAACGAGGTTCCACTGTAAATACAGTGTACATTACAGTCTCTACGACATCCCATCATCATTATCAAATTTTATCAATATTTTGACTTTGGCCTGTTCTGCTCTCTCAAGAAAGATAAGCAACTTACATGTGTATCAAATACTTGAACACTATTAAGGCCTTAGCACAGCAGGAATATGAATTTAGTACTAACCCCCTCCCCCAACATACATTTTAATTTTATGATGTGATTCTTCAGCAATATTTACAGATAATCAGGCATAATAACTACTGGGGAAATCCACTTTAATATTTGATCACTAAATCTGGCCATTTCATTAGGGGGGGGGGGGGGGGGTTTCCTTGTGTTTCACTTCAGAGAGACTGAAAATGATTTCATTCTCCACTGAATGATAGCATGACGACCAAAAGTCAACAAAATCATAAGACTTCCAGTCTGAGACCTAAAGGATATAGAGTCAAACCTGTCTATTAAGGCCCCTCGAGGTAAACAGAGAAAGTGGCCACTGGAAACAGATGTTCTTTCTACACAGGTTCTTTAACACATATATTTACTGCTAAAGGGAGGCACTATAGGTGACCACAATAGACAGGTGGCCTCCGTAGAGAAGTGGCCACTAAGACAGGTTTGACTGGCTTTGCAAATTTGAAAGTGTCCTTACCTCAAGTCTGTGTTTTGGTTCCTGACCAGGTATTGCATCTACGATGAACTCCTCCAGCGACTTGGGGCTATTCTCAACCCGGGATGCAGTACTCGGTCCAGCTTCGGAACTCTCTGGGTTAGCTTTCTTCTTCAGCCTCTCTTGACGTTTCTCTAACCTCCTCAGCTTGGATTTCTTGCAAGGTGGCTTTGTCGGGTCTGGACCCAAGCCTAACAGGAGATTGATTTATTTGGACAATGAGAACAATCTTTGACTATAAATTGCATGTATAATTCATGTTCCCCTTCACTTATTTAAAGAAAAAGCAGTTGAAAAATTGAAATTATGACCTGTCTCTAAATAAATATTCTCTACATAACACAAACAATAAAACACATAATGCAATTTTTAAGACTCTAAGTCTGACTGCATTTAGTGATTCAGTAATATCTTCACTTCGTGGGTCTCCATTTCAGAATACATGTATATAACAGTAAGACTGAAAGAGTGAATGATTGGGAAACATACCCACACAACTTTGTGTGTGTGTGTGTGTTCTTCTGGCCTCAAATCTAAGAACCTAAGGTCATTTCAGTTGCACCTGCAAGGTCTATGATATCAAAGTAGACCGAATTTGTTGATTACTATTGCTTTTGGTTCATAAATTAGCAGGGATGATGTGCTGCACCAATTATAATGATAATTACAAAAAAGAAATAGAGACATTGGACTTCACATATTTTACCACATAAACTTTGATAGCTGGATGGGGTGTGCTCATACAAAAGTAAGGGAATCTGTTTGAAGTGCATTAGGAAAAAACATGCATGGTTTACCTGGTTTAGGGATCTTCTTCTGTTTCTCTATTGAGACCTTCACCTGACCCTCCTCTGTGATCCCTGCTCCTTCTTTCGCTACCTCTCCATGCTGCGAAGGAACCCGGAGCTCTGATTGACCTTTGACCTGTTCAGCCTTACTCTCTGACCCTTGGACAGTTCCTCCTTCCCGTACCTTCGCCACATCATCCACCGTCATCTGAGGGAGTCGCTGGGGTACAGGGGGCATTGGATGCACCCCTCCAGGGGCGTCTACACCATCTTCACCATCTTGCTGTACCCCTCCTCCACTTCCCGGCTTTTCTCCTGTTGTGAAGAATTTGGTTGCCTTTTTGAGGACTTTCTTCTGAGATTTCTTCAACTTCAAGGAAGGGGCATGGCACCTGATGGTATACTGAGGGCAGCACATCTTATCCATAGTGGGCTTGTAGACATATTTACCACTCCTGCCAAATTTAAAAAAAACCCAACAAATCAACAATTTAAAAAAAAATCTCAATTTCTTCTGTAAATCATTAGACTTAAGATTCTTTGATATTCAGGCATGTTGTTATAATACATAATAAATCAAATCAACTTAACTCTTTTATTCTTTTGCATACCTTTCAGACAAAAGAACATCAACCTCACCCCGATAGAAATTCTGTTACAGTTGTATTTTAAAGGAAAATCTTCAGCGATAACTATTTGTTCACTAAAACTTTATTTGTGTATTCTTTTTGATATCTTCAAAGTACACTATGAATACAGGTATGACAGGATCATCATAGTGACTGTCCCATAGATTCCTACATGCAATACCTCCCATATTTTGACAGCTGCAGTTCTTTTAAAACTGTTCTGGACTTACAGATCATCCAGATCTTAGAAGAAACAGTAGACCTATCAAAGAACATATTCTGTACATGCATCATCACTGCCACTATTCCATCCTCATTCTTATGATGATGTGGCTTGTATGTTATCAGTTTTGTAGGGCCCCTTTGTACATCAGTTTCACAACTGAAAGGGGTACTCTTTGTAAATAAAACAGAAAAAAATAAATAAACAAAAAAAAGGCTCGTTCACATATGCTGCTGTAAACGGCCTAAAAAAAAATGTGGCGTATTTTTTTGTGCTAAATCAATGGCGAGTGGAGAAGTATGATGTAACAAAACTTATCTACTTAAACGAGTGTTATAACATACAGAAATGCAAAGCGCAGTACGCTTAAAATCCCCACGTGTTATTTAGGCCGTTTATTGCTTCATATTTGAACGAGTCTTAAGAGACCATTAGTTACATGTAGCTGCAGTGCTTGGAACTTTTAGATTGGCCAACGTTGCAGATGTAACCACATTTATGTGATGGGGGGGGGGGGGGGGGTGGAAAATAAAAAGCCCTTGATAAAGTGCTTACCTTCTCCATCCTCTGTCAATGAGATCCAGGTAGTCTTGACATGTCAGGTTGTGGGCCCACATTCCTACCAAACAAAAGCAACCTAAATTCATGAAACATCACATCTGATTTATAAATGAACATATTTTCAGAATAAAACAATTTTAAACAAACAACACACAATTACGGAGCCCCAGGAGTGTCAAGTCTGACAGGCATGAGCTCTCTCTAAATAAAGGAACCAGCTACATTGTATTACTATTATCTTTATTATGAAACCTGGTGTAGAGTAAAGGATGGTGTTTTCGGCCAAGAGGATAATTCGGCCGGTACGACATATGCATGGCAAAAATCACTTTAAAATGCGTGGCATGAGAGCATATCACATATCACACACATAAAATACATACCAAAGTCACAGGGGAACAGCAGTTGCAATGAAAAAAATATCCATAAATATCACATTTTGGCGATGTACATGTAATCGGTGGTCCCGGTACCCTAATCTGAAAATTCTTGTCTCTTACGCTTGTCCGTAAGGAAAATGGGTTAAAAAACTGAGCTGTATTTCAAGAAATTTTCAGTTTCAGATTGGGATTTTTTGTATGTTGCAAGCTCAAAAGTGTCCAATCGCATGTTGCAGTCAAAGATAGTCGGTGCGTGAGACGCACACGCGATATCTCCATTAGATACTGCGGGAGCAGTTTTCAGCCAGGTTTTACGCGGGAGAGCTCCAGCGTTGGACGCCGGTTCGGGATGCTGGGACTTTTGATCAGCGGGTGAACGCACGCCGTGCGCACGCTCCCCATTGACTTCGTACATGCAGCCAAAACTGATCTGCTAGGCCGAAAACTGCCTCCGAGACAGGGTAAATGAAATTGGATATTACCATGGCAATTCTTGATATTCTTCCGGGATTTCTTTTTTGTTGAAATAGTAACAATATTTTCTCTCATGATATGAGTAAGAAGTGAAAATAAATATGAAATAAAGAGTAAAAAAAATAGGATTTTGTCTTAAGTGGCCAAATTCAACCCCCTTACTCTATTTTGCAATTACTATAATGATATGACAATGCAATTACACCTTTAATCCCTTTTAATTATGTGGAAAATGCACGCTGAGCTTATTTTGTGTCAAAGGTGTAGCAATATGTGTGTAACTGTAACCACACTTTTTCAGTGCCTGCATCAGTATCGTTCCTCCCGATATGAAAAAACCCTCATCAAACCTCAAATTTTTAGATTTTTAGCATGCTGCGTCGGAACCGCTCAGCGGTGCACTGCCTCGTACTCCGTTCATCTCCAGCGCACATTCCGTGTTGATCTCGCCGTCTTTGTAATGCTAATCGCACAACGAAAGCTACATGTGAACGGGAAGTAAATCCACATCAATGTCGCTATAAATTGTATTTTTTTCACATTTCTCATGATCTAATACATGTAGTTGAAGTTGTCGGATGAGCTGAAAGAGGAAGATTTCAGCAAACTCTGAAGGTGGTTTGCAAGGTTCACTGTACGTTGAAATCCCGGGAGGGGGGGGGGGGGGTGGGGGCATGTCTCATTGTAGACCGAAAATTCTGTCTCTCGTTCGTTAGCTCTTCACTTAGAGACAGAAACGGTCGTATCACTCTGCTGTGCAAACCGAATACACATTGACTTACACACTAATAACAGTTTGAATACGGCTGCAAAATTTTCAAATGGAGAATACCTTGGACTCGGAATTACCTGAAAAAGGAGCTTTAAACGGATTATTAAGTCAAATTGGTAAGTTGAGCCGTTTGCTTAAATAGTAGAGCCTAGGCCTAACCATTCGATAATAATATGTAGATCTAGAAATATGGGGAAAAATCAAATTATTGCGATTTTTCCAACTACACATCAGCGTGTAGTCGGTTGGACAGCAGCGTGATACGACCGTTTCTGTCTCTAAGTGAAGAGCTAACGAATGAGACAGAATTTTCGGTCTAGTCATTCAGACCTGTAAATCATCCGTGTAAATCACTTTCTGAAAAGCACCCTAAACAGGGATTGCAGTAGGAATAGATTTGATACTCTAAACAGGGAAACCCGTCTAACATCTCTGATTCTTATACCCTTAACGGCGATTTTATATCTTATCTTGCGTAGTATTTAAAATCCTATTTGAGGATTTCATCATCATCATAGACCTATTTAGCCATAAAGGAAGTGTAAAAGATATTTAACTTAATTTGGAACACACCATATCGGACAGAAGAATGCGCCACTTTAAGCTTTAATTTCGGCGCCTGATATGATATGATGAGCGCTATTAATATGCATGCTTGCATGGATTCTCATTGCAGATTATACCCTGGATTATACATCCACAAGGATCTTCATTTTCCCAGCTCCAGGAGCTAGGAGTCCCGGCGCGCTAGCTAGGAGTTCAGACGAATATACGGCCGGGGCCTTATTGAATTTTTGGCAACTAGCACTTTAAGTAGGGCAACTAGACATCTCCCCCTTCCCCGGGCCTCCCCCCCCCCCCCCCCCCCCCCCTTCAGCAGATCTTTTTCTTATCACCTCTGAATTTGAATCCCTTTTTCTTGATTTTTGCTTTTTTTGATACCCTAAACACGTAACACGGGTTACAATGCTAAAAAAATGCCCTTTTTATCTGTTTTTGTGTACGTGGATGATTTATAGGTCTCAATCAATGAGACAAGCCCCCCCCCCCCCCCCCCCCCCCCCCCCGGGGGTAGAAATAGATGAATCTTGCCCACTGATTTTTTGTTTGTCTCTCCATAGGGGAGAATGCCTCCCGTGTACGGCTTGATGTTCAAAGTCATATTTCATAAAACATCAAGCCCGTACCTATACTCTAGAGAAAACCCACTCACGGAACCATCACCACTTCTTCTTCTTTAATTTTTCTGCTTTTTATGCAAACTGTAGAGATTATATTTGAACAAGAATATTTTATGTAACTATCTTACATTTCCTCTCTCCCCATCTCTCCATTTGTCTCCCTCTACCTTCAACCCTCTTAACTTTTCATATCACATGATCACCCTTTCTCTCATGCTTTACATTCCCTCTACATTCCTAATTACAATGTCTTTTGTTCCTCTCTTCATGTTCATTCCATGGATCAGTAGATTTGTTCTCTTTACTCTGATTGGTTTAGCCCTTATTATTATTCATTTAAAATAATGTATATTTATAGCAATTCATTTATATTCATAAAATCCTATGTATATTTATGTACTTACTTTCATTTGCAAATTATGTTATTTGAATATCTATTATTTACCATTGTAATACAAATATATATATATATGTAAAATAAACCCCTGAGGTGGAGATAAGTGTAACACCTCAGGACAGTTCATCACAGGCAATCGAGGAGTCAACATGTCATTTCTTTTCTCTGTGGTAAAGGACCACGCCTAGTTATACATTACATATAGCTTGCTCCATAGGCCACCCTACACAAACCAACTTACTATTAGGGTCACTTATACATGTACAAGCTTATCTGAAGCACTCACAGCGACTTTACTAGAGATCTATACTTCGTGTGTAGACTCTAGGCAGTCATACACCTCAACACTTTCAAAACATCACTGCACAAAAGTCACCAACATTCACTCAAAATCGGCATTTAATTTACAAAAACCGACACCAACATATCCATGAAATACAATGAATTGAACTCACCGACGTTGGAAAAGATAATTCTAAAAATGAATTTACTGTCACTTCTGGCGAAACGGGGTATCGCAAGTCATTGTGTACATTTCCTGATCGCCGCGAGCGCTGACATCTCCCCCCCAAAATTTGGTCTTAAAAAATTTGGTCCCTATCGCGCACACGCAAAAGTCCGGATTTTCTGTGCAGGTGCGCGATTGTAGAGATCGATGTGCACACGCAAGACCGAGTTTCTTTGTGGACAAAATTTTATTGGCCGAGTTTAGTCTAAAACATCAGCAGCATGAAAACAACATGCGATCGCGAAAAAAACTGGCAGGGATTTCTTAGGTTTTGGACAGGATTTTGACTTTGGATTTTGCTGGAAATATCAGAAGTTCTTTCTAACGGCCATTTTTAAGAGTGAGATTTTAAAGAGCTGAATTTGAAAGAAAGTATTTGAAATATTTATCTTATTTTTTCCCCCATACCTTCAGTACATGCGACACAAAATGACTAGGTCTAGACTCTAGGTCTAGATCTAGATCTAGTATTTTTGCATTCGTCCCGCGTAGTGGTCAATATGACCACTAGATCTATAGTATATTGCGTGGTGTGATCTGAAGTATTACTAATTAGGGTGGACTTCCCCTTCAATCTTATACACCCTGTCTTTGTGGTACCAACAAGGCAGTACTCCAAAGCCGCAGCGGAGCTCTATGGAGTTTCGGAGCCCAAGCCAGCACCACAGCGGCGGAGCGCTAGCGCGCTGGCCAAGCGACCGACCGGGACCCGCTTGGAATTGTCACTTACCATGGGAGAAATTGGAGTCGGGCGATCCGCAATATCCACATCTGTAGCCCTCGTGTTCCGAGAGGTATTCAACGATGGAGTGTTGCATTGCAGCTGTATTCAGATTTACCTTCTAAATATGACACCAACTACATCAACAAAGTCATATGCTTCTTTCAGAAACAGTGTAAATGTTAGAAAATAGGCTGCAAATATAAGTAGATGTAGTCTTATAGCTTCCGCAACAGTATTTCTGCTGAAGTTAGCTATTCAATTTCGTTGAAAATATTTCATGGTATCTTCAAATAATAGACTGCAATAATCTTCAAAATTGAAGGAGGCAGTTGTACCCGAAATACAATCAACTGTGGCTGTACGCCTACTTAAAAAAAAAAAAAAAAAAAAAAAAAATGATAATAATAATTGCAAACTAGAGATCAGTGGGGCTGTGAGGTGTTATAGGGCGTATTTTTGACAATCCTGACTGATTTTTTTTTTTAATTACCCAACCCCAATTCTAAACACATGTTCTTTCTGGAAGACGTTACAGGCGACATGCCAAAATCTTTGTTGTAAATTTCCCCACACTTCTCATCATCAGAAGAAGAGGGCAACATGGTAGTCAGTGTGGTACCAAGAAGTTTTATTGTGGAAGGGGATGTGTAACTTAGAAGAAAAAAAAAATCTATGCATTCAAGGTTTATCTTCGATTTTTAGTTGTTTTACTGAACCCCCCCCCAAAAAAAAATCTTAGTCCACAGGCTTTTCTACAGAAGCTGTCTAGTAAGAGAGGCAAATCATTCTCCCCTCATCACCTCTCCCCACTGCCATCAGTCATGACAGAGGCAGGGGCGGACTTAGGGGGCAAACGGCCCATACCCCTTTTAAAACCCAATTTGCATATCGTCAACAACAAAAATGTTCCCTCTAATTGCGTTGTCTCCCTCTCAAATTACTCGACCCACTGAAAGGCATACATTATGCCCACCCTATTTGAGATTGTGCCCCTGCCCCCCTTTTAGAACTGAAATCCTGGATCCGCCCCTGGTAACCTCTATAATCGTTACATCGGATAAGTGAATTCCTCTTTAAAAAATTAGCCGATTCTATTGAAAGCTACAAAAGGACATTTAAAATCGAGGAGTTCTCTCCGGCCCGGGTAACTGTATTTCCCCCTTAGAATAGGCCTATACAGTATTCTACTTTTTTCTGAAATTCAGTTCATTCTTTATTTCTTGATTCAATGAAATGGAAATAATATAATCTGTAAATTGTAAGCTCAGAAATTTTCATCTCCGAGATATTCATCACTGAGTATACATCCACTGTAACTGAGGCCTTAAGATTCAGAGTGAGTTTTCTAGGAGTTGTATTATTGTTTTCCAACTTTTTTTTCAAGGAGGGGGGGGGGGGGGGGGGGGGGGGAAAAAATTAGGTTTTTTTTTTTACCCTCTCGACTTTAAGCAACATCAAAATTATAAGCGTATTCAAATACAATTCTGCCAGGGGGTTGACGTCTCTTACCCGAATATCTGAAATTTGCAAGAGATCGAAAAAAATGTTGACACTTTTTCCTAGTATACAGTGAAAATATAATTTTGTCATGAAGATGTACGATAAATATTTTTAAAATACTTATAGACTTTAAACCCCCTCCTCCATGAGCATTTAAATGAGATTGCAATAAAGTGACAACTATATAATACAGCGCTTTGCTTTGTAATGTTTATTGATAAGGACATAAAGAACATGAAAGAACAGGAAATTCTAAGCACCCTCCAACTACGAAGCATTAGGTATATCATAACGCATATAATGTTCAGAGACGTTTTTAAACTTCATACTGATATTCTATTTCTCGTAAAATATATACAAATAATAAGTCAAAATAAATCAAATTCTTTGACATGAAATACAAACGTACAAGGAGCATTATCAAGTATATAACCGTATGTTCACACTGTAAAAAATTTTGCCGTGTTTTCACTGGAATTTCCTGGCAGTCAGGCCTGCCGGGAATGCCCGTTTTTCCACATTTTTTTTTTTTAAACCCGGAAATCAGCATATATTTAAAATTACGTAAATTTACAATAAAATTATGTAAATATATGCTGATTCCGGTAAACCAACAAACTTGCTGTTGTTTTTATTACAGGAAAAGACTGCAAAATTGAAATAATTGCAATAACTTATAATTTCAAGGGCTAAAAAACCTGTAGTTTTACACTTATTTTTTAAAGTGCAACTTTGATCAAAATGCCGTTAAATTACTCCGAATCCACCCTTTAGAATCTAAGCCCAAGATAATCACGAACTTGAATTTTTTTATTTTATTCTTTTATTTCATTGAACAAACTATTGAAAATATAATTATGTTAAAACAGCGCTATGTACATCTGAGAACCTGTCAAGTCGAAAGAATACATGTCCCAGGCGTTACCACTTACTGAATTGTATTGTGGAAATGTGAGAACAAATTGACATAGAAATATAACTTTATTTGATATTTTGTCTGATCCAAGTTCTAGGAGGGCTATCAATTTGAAACAGACACCATACGAAAGTCTCAGATGTGGTCGGTAACGTACCGGACAAAATAACTTGGACTTGCCGATGTACATAACACCTAAAATTGTACATACTTTTTTCAATGGAGTATTAATATGCATCCATACGACGATACAACCGATGCATATCTAACTCTCTCGTACACTAGGATATAAAACTGTAAAACAGTTATATTTACAACTGCGTAGGCTATTACCTATACATGTAATTTGCACACCTATGTAACATTCCCCTTCTAAGTATGATTAATATTGCATTGTAGATTGAACGTGATACCGACATAAACTCGCACTATATACAATATTCTCGTTTTGCTTTAAAAAAAAATGACTTTAGAAATTCACAACAATAAAAATGATTATTATCCAGCAGTGGCGCTAATCCATTTTGAAATTCGGGGGGGGGGGGCGGGACATTCGCCTCCAAAATTCTATGACAAGCAAAAAAAAAAAAAAAAGGTTATTCAAAAAGGTGGGGGGGGGGGGGACATTCGCCTCCCAAAATTCTCTGACAAGCAAAAAAAGAAAAAAAGGAAAAAAAAAAAGGTTATTCAAAATTCAAAAAGGTGGGGGGGGGGGGACATTCGCCTATCTTCAAAAAGGTGGGGGACATGTCCCCCTGTCCCCCTGGATTTGCGCCCATGTTATCCAGTGGTTCATACGAAATTATGTCCCAATTTGCTTTACATTATACCCCGGTCACTGGATTCATTCACGCACATTGCACAATCACTGCAAAAACCAGGGTGTTAATTCAACACCATCTCGGTATCAATATTGGGCTACACCAGATAAGTGTTAAAACAACACCAGTTTGATAGTGGTGTTGTCTTAACACTTATCTGGTGTAGCCCAATAGGCCTATATATATATATACCGAGATGGTGTTGAATTAACACCCTGGTTTTGAAGTGTAGGGTGTATTCCTACCATATATGCTCACCGTGAGGGCATATGGCAATTACGGCCACAATGGCTTCGTCATCCTAACGAGGTCCCCATTTCTCTCCTGACATGAGTATGGAGTGGCAAATTTATATATATAAATGTCTTGATGAATAATAATTACCCGTGATTACAAAAATGACAATGTGAAGCAAGATTTTATACACAAACATGCCACTTTAATAAAGTGAATAAAATGAACTTGTCCTTTTGATCATGCTTACAAACCATCGATGGCGATGGTATATTTTCAATCACAGGATAGCTAACATCTCTCACTGTTTCTCTGTTTTTTTTTCCCTCTCTTTCTTCTCTCCTACTGCAGTCATCAATTGTTATTATTTCCAATATAATGATTTGTACATACCAGTGTCACAACTGTTCTGTTTTGTAGTGTAAGGGGAGGGGGTGGGTAGGATAGTGTAAAGTATATATTTAGTAATTATTTCCATATATTCAGAGCATTTGTAAATATTTTTTCTCATAAAGGGGTCTATAAAATACAAGCTGTGCTTTTTAATAGACTCTTCCACTTTTGTTTCTTTACTACCTAATATTACCGAAATTATAATAGTATAATTATTGTTTATTATATGTAATTACTGTACTTAATTTTTTTGATTTTTCCATTTATGTAAACATTTCTTATCGTAATTTTTGTTTGATATTATGTTACACCAATGTGTGTGTGTGTGTGTGTATATATAACACTGAAAGACATCATGTGGAAATAACGAAACCTTAACTAAAGCAAAAGAGGGAAAGTATTTATTTTGAGCATCATTAAAGGAGCATCATCATCACTGGGCAGGAGGGGGGGGGGGGTGTGGGAGGGGGCGTTGGAATCCCTGTGTTTAATGTTCATCCCCTCCCCTCATCGAATAAAACTGTCGAAGGGATGGGAAAATCGCTTCCTTGAAATGGGATGTTTCTGGGTGTCTGTGCACCCTCCGCATTTTGAAGTGGTATGACACCAGTTCCACAAAAGCAGCGTTTGAATATATTGATTATAATTACATTCAGTATTTTGTTCGTTAACAGGAAAAGAAAAGAGAAATGTGTGAATATATACATGATCAATACCAGTTGCGCATAAAATCTGCTGAATTAACGTATGGATATATTGTGTAAAGACTATTAATTTCTGAGTTCTCAAAAGTGTTTTCAAAAAATTTAATATGGCCGCCAGAATTCCTCTTTTCTTGAGTTAGTCACCACTGGCAATTGTCCGAGGATAGTATGTTGCATGGGGGAAATGTCAGTGTTGCTTTGTTGCTGCTGCATCGGCGCCACTCCAACATCTTGAATGCCCATGGTGTTTTCTGTACCCAGTTCGAATTGGTTTTGCGGGTGGCCGCCATAGGTGAGAGACATCTCACAGGAGGGATGAGGAAGATGCGTGATGATTTCCATGGTCACATCCCGAGGTGTGTCCTCTTCCCCCTTCAGCTCTCGCTTGTCGTCTGGTCTTGCTGACGATGGGAGCATGGGTAGAAGGGAGCCACCATGATAGTTCGTCTGAGGAGAAGGGGTAGATGTGTACAGATGGGGGTAAAGCGGGTACGGGGATGACGTCACAGTAATGGCGGCCGAGCTAGAGAAGACGTCTTGAGATTGCACTGGGAATGAGTTGGGTGTCATTGGCAAGATGGCACTTTGTGTAATATCTTCCGCAGGTGACACTACTGACATGGAGCTAGATGGTTGCGGATAGAAATGCGCGTCATCCGTGCTTGATGTCGGGTAGATGTACCGATTCTGCTGAACCTGAACATCGACCAGGTCTCCCCTAGTAGGTTCTGTCTTAATATTATGTGGTGTAAGGATGGAGTTGTCTGCAGGCTGTAGGATCGATGGCGGATAAGGGTTGCCGTGACAAGCAGGCTGAGTATCTGCAGGAAAAGCAAAGGCATATTGTTCAGTTAATATTGCTCTTCCACATATCTTACATAATGCAGTCAATGTTAAAAGCCTAGCTCACGGCTCGTCAATCTTATCTATTCCATGGGATAGAACATATCTTGCACTCTTAAAATGTTGGGTAAATTTAGTTGGGTAACTGCTGGTTGGTTAAAAATATTCCCAATTCTGGGCTATTATTAACCAACTGGACACTCGAGTGGTGTAACCAATATTGGTCAATACTTTTTACCTAAATATTGGGCATATATTTACCAACAGTATTTGGTAATTATGGGTTGGGTACTTGTTGCCCTGTAGTTGTGTAATTTTGTCACATTTCCTTTGCCAGTTGGGTAAATTTTGTTGGGTAACTGATGGTTGGTTAGAAATTCGCTTTTGCCCAACTTGTGGTAAATATTTTTACCCAATATTGGGGAAAACACTTATATGAATATTCATGAATTTTTAGTAGCGTATGGTTTGGGGTGGCCCGATTTACTAACTGTCACCGAATGCATAAAAAAATATACGGGGTATATAAGAGCTTGCACTAGTTTGCACTAACTGGATAGGATAGGACTAAGATAGGATAGGTTAAGATATAGGATAGGAAAGCTTAAAATAGGATAGGTTAGGATTGATTAGGTTAAGACCCAGAAGGACGTAACAAGCAAATTTCATTTTTTTTTTACCTAGGTTGGAGGAAAAAGGAAACAATAAATTGGGCAGCTGAATTTGCCCAACCACATGATATTTGTTACCAAACAGCTGAACAAATAGAGGGTTGGGCAATCCTATTGGGTAAGATTGGTTGGGCAATAATTACCCAACTGAGAATATAACCAACAGTTGGGCAATTGTAGAGTTGGGTAAAATCTAATGGGTCACCAACTGATGGGCAATTTAATTTGCCCAACAACATAGTAAATGGATTGCCCAACATCAGTTGGGCAAATTTTAACCAAAAGTTGTGTGGACAGTATGTTGCCCAGTGTTGGTTAAAAATTGGGCATTTTTTTGCCCAACTTTTTTAAGAGTGTGGGATAACACTCCCTTTCTTGAAATACCCCACTATTAATTTAGAGGTTCTGACGGCTGTCAATGTATGATAATTTGTCCAGCTCTCAACAATACTCCTTTAAAAGGTATAGGCCAAAATGTTTTTCCTCTCCAGCTATCCTCTTTGCCTCTTCACATGAAACAACTGTTAGCGTGAGTCATCACGATCATAGTTGAAGGAACAATCAGAAGTTACATCACATTAACAGTCGCCGTATAACACAGATGATGACAGGGCTAAAATGGTGCGGAGGTTTCTTAACCCATCTCGAGCTGCACGAGAAAGAAACAGCACCTTCAGGGGATTTTCTCTTAATTTGCTGATTACTATAGAAAAGAAAAATAATTGTAGTTCCCAAATCACACCTTTTCTCTCAGTTAATTGATGCACACCTCCTTGAGTTCTGGGAAGTATAAAGAACAGTCAGGATTCTGAGGACAGTTGCGTTGCGTTGGTGAAGCAAATGAGAGGGCCCTGGTGTCATGGGGGGGGGGGGGGGGACATGCGAAGGAACAAGGCCGTGAAGTGACTGAGGAGAAGGAGGCGGTATGGAAGGGGGTCGTGTCATCTTAACTTTCTCCTCTCCATTTATTTATCTTTCTTTCTCCCTCTCCCTCTTTCCCTCTCGCTCTTTCTCTCTCTCTCTCTCTTTGTCTCCTTTTTTTTCGCAATTCGGTATGGGGCACGTGCCCCCGTGCCCCTAGCGAGGCCACAGTTTGCAAGCATAACCAAAATAACCATCTCAGTGACTTCATTCCTAAACCTAAAACCCTGGGGATTGACACTTGGCTTTTGGATTGTCAAATGATGGAATCTATGTAAGTCTATCATTGCCTCTTCTCTTGTCGATAGTAACAGATCATATTCCTTGTCAGCTGATAATTGCTTGTATATCTACTCTCTTAATGCAGAGGATTAGACATCCACTCTTTCAGGAGCCAACACTTCGTTTGGGTGTTAAACTCAGTGATATCCACTCCACAGTAGTGGTTTGAATTACTATTTTGAGTGTGCATTCCGCTATTTCGACCTGGGATTTCAACTCCAAAACGAAGTGATCCTTGTTATGACTCCCCAAACAGTGGATTTCCACGACTATACATTTAGAGAGTAGGTCTTGTTGTGGATCAAGTCCAAACCCACTGGATTAAAAAATTAACATCATGTTTCATAGGCCGCAAACCAATTGACCACACAGCTTTCTGCCATACCACAAGAGTGCTAACTATCCTGCAGCCTGCCCCAAAACATGGACATTGTCCAAGAAGTTTAAACTTGGCCTTGGCTTCCAGCTATAGGGAATTCATGTGAAGAGACTGTCATTTGTCCTATTCACGATGATTATTTACTGCATTATAATCGAGAAATGACCCCCACGCGACCCCAACTTCGTATGGATCCCGGACAAAATGGCGTCCATCTAATCAAGAGGATTGACGCAGCCACGTCATATAGACGTTTCCTGTCAGTTTGACATTACATACTCTTTGCCATTAGACATACTATGGAAATCTTTTTACTTCAACAGACAAGCTTGATGACATTTTCAAACAAATGTGAGCATAACGTGGATGACATTGCACATATTTTGAAAGCACGCCAACAACAAACTAGAGGCCTATCACAAACCCTTGGACAAGCGCCAATGCCCTTGCAGAAAAGATGGGATCCCAATTTCCTGAATTTGATGTTTCGTCAGCGGCTCATCTCTCCGGAGCTGGAACTATGAGTATAACAATGTAGTTTCCAAAATACTTTCTTGAAGAAGTGTTATGTATCTCAAACTGAATCCTTTGTATAGTCTCATAATAAATTTCCTGAATATATTATTGCCTGTTACGTAATGCAAGTTTTTAAGAACATGATTTTTTTGTTATTAAAAGCATAATCAGATAATACAGCTTTTTATCATTTTGGATGTAAAAATAGTTGGTTATCTTTAAGAAAAGACTAAACTGGATTATATTACCAGAACATGTGCACGGAGGGGGGAGAGGGTAAGAACCAGGTATCCATCCCTGGTTCGGAAACGGCTGCTGTCTTCCAATGTGGTTGTCATGGTGAGAGATAAATGCTGGACAGGAATCATGCTTCGATTTGGGTCCTGGAAGAGGAACATGAAAAGGGGAAAAGAGGAAGAAGAAGAATTTAGCATGATCTTGCTTGAATTTACTTTTTCTTGCTTTTAATCTGTTTTTAGTCATCAAATTAAAAAACAAAACAAAACAGAAACTATTGAATGACTTTTGCACCTTTTATAATGGGTCAGAAGAGGATTTCTTTCACCTGAAATTTAAGTCAGGAATAACACAAAACTCACACATATCATGTATGTATAAATCAATATATATATATATATATATTTTTCCCCCCATGTTTTTATTAGAGATTTCATTGAAAATACATCAATACACATAAATCAATATATATATATATATATATATATACACACACACACGCACACACACACACACACACACACATATAACGATTACATCTTTTTAAAACATGTTAAACCAGTAAACTTGGGAAGTTTATAGATATTTTTTTCATTATTAAATTTTGAGTTAGTGAATTACACAGCGCTTTTGGTTTTTAAGTAGTCGTTTGTCGTTTAGAGAATATATAAATAGAGATAAAAAAAAAAAGAGTCGAAAGAAGAAAAAAACTGTGTTAAAAGCCATCAAGGGGAATATCGGGAACGCACAGGTACACGGACAACTGCTGGCAATTAGCAGCCACACCTGTGACATAACTGAGGGCTAATAGACGAGAAAAACAAATTATAGGTCAATACTAAAGTCACATACACCCATATGTTCCATGCATCAGGATTAAGAAAATAAAGTGACCTGAAAAAGTATTTCATTATCAGTCTCCACTTATCCCACACGATTGATGCTTGGCACAATTTTCATCCAGCACCTTCTCCTTGTTGCTCCAATCGAGGCAATTGAAGTCTTACTCAGATTTTTTTTTGGCGAGATTTCAGTATGTGCAGAGATTACTGCGAAAACTGACAGTGGCATATTCAGCATATTTTTATTATATCGTGATGCCGGCGTACTCTCCTCTTATGGCCAGGAGGAAAAAAAATTAATTGAAAACAATGAATTTTACCAGGAGTGTCTCACACTTAAGGAAATTTGCTCAAATATGTCAGAATTTCATAAAAGGAAATGGCCCAAGAACTAGAACAAGAGCTAGAGCTATATGAGTGCCCCTGCTTCCCGATACACCTCTGACTACTGAATGTATAGTTCAAGAGCAAAACACTAAGATAACAGAAAACAAACAAACAAACAAGAAAACTTAGTGAAAAACTTGCAATGAAATCTGTAATGTTTATTATATAGTTAGAAAACGTCTACCCAGCCAATGGCGGCACTAGGGTTTTTTAAAAGTGGAAAAGTGGAGATTCTTATGGGGCAAACCAAAGGCAAGGAAAGATGTCGGAAGTCGATTTTTGTATACCTGAACCAGATCTGGAAAACGAATCATTTTACCATGCGCTCTAAAACTCGGCTAGGGGTGGGTGGGGGGGGGGGGGGGGGGGTCGAGGCTTTTGGAATGAGCCATCGAACGAGTGGGAGGTGTGTAAATCAGCTCCACCCAGTGCTGGATACGCCCCTGTATAGTAGATTATGTACTATTTAACTACTCCATTCTTTCGCATGTTTAGCAGTTTAGTAAAAATGTTTTATACTGGTATAGTATGGTAGTAGAGTGCCTAAGATTATAATTGCAAAGGCATTATTGCAGGCATTATGGTGGATTGGGAAAGATTCCGTGTTACGTCTCAAAATCCTAAATTCTTTGGCACCTGAACATCTTAACAACACACCCAAAATATATACACCATCTCGCAATCTTCGCTCAACAACTGACAAATGTAAGCTCATTATTCCCCAAATCCAGACTCCCATCAACCGAAGAACGTTTTTCAGTGTCCGCATAAAAAACGTGGAACAACATTCCACTCTGCATCAGAGAAATAAAACATGTCTTGTCACTTTCAAAAGATCCTTAAAAAACACATTTCTTTCCCCTGTAAGTATAACGTGATCTCTTACTTTTTGAGTCTGTCTTTTTGCTGTTGCTCTTGTTTTATTTCTCTCCAAATCTGTAATTTTGTAAGCGCTATGGTATACTTTCTGTTTTTAGTGCCTCTTAAATATTTAGCGTTATTATTATGATGATGATGATGATGATGATGATGATGATGATTATTATTATTATATAAGACTCACGTCTTGGTCTCGGTCCATCCACAGTAACCTTTATAGCACGGTTACAAGTAGCTATCTGGGGTGGGTTGGTGTAGACGAAGATGGAGAGAGTAAAGGTCTTACCTGCAAAGATTTAAGAAAAGAAGAAAGGTGAAGAAATCAAGTATTAGCAAATTTTATGAGCTGAATATGAAAGTCTTTGAATAGGGCTTGAAAAAGCACATTCAGATTCAGATTCAGATTCAGATTCTGATTCAATCATATTATCATAACACAGTATAGAGTGCATAACGTAAAATATAACAATCATGTTTTTCCAGAGAGATATAGGCATATAATTAAATATCAATAAGTAAGTTATACGATGCACAAATATTGACCCAAGCGATGTTGAAAACAGTTGGACATGTTTAAAAGCAACATAGAAAAGTTTCAGGCAAATAAAGTTAAGTATGTTAAAAGCAACAAAAATAGTTTTGGTTGGTAAATCCATCCATCAAACACCTGCGCATCCACATGCCCACAGAGTTACGAGAAAGCAATAATTTTGAGGCTGAACTTATTGACTGATTTTGCACCATCTTAAAGTGTAAAAAAGGCTCTTAAAGATAATGTCCTCGCAACAGGAGATATCTCTATGGTTACTGGAGAAGAGAAGAACCAAGTAAAAGGTGGATTGATCAATTAAACGAAAAGTGTTTTTTTAATCACAATAATATATTATAACCTGCAGCCTAAATCTCAAAGGGATCCCCGGAGCGATTTTTTTTTCTCACTGGGGTGCTGCAGGGTAGAAAGTTATGCCCCACAATTTGCGGATCCGGGATTCTCCAGTTGGGCATAAGTCCAAAACTTCTCTGACAAGCAAGCAAGCAAGGAAAAAAGTTGAGGGAGGGGGTTGGGCACATCTTCGCGCCACTATTCTCTGATTATTCTGCATTATTCATGCATGCTATACAACTCCATTATTAATATAATGTTGCAGTCCTCTTCCTTTCTCTCTACTCCAAGTTCCCTATCCTCTTCTCTCCTTCTCTTTGTCTGTTCCTTTCTTCTTTTCTTGTACTAATTTATATCGTATTAATTTTGTGCATTCAGGCGTAACCGCTACAAGAGTCTGCTTATTGGAAGCGCGCCTTCTTCCCTGAATGTATATTAGAAGTTCTTGATTATATTCATACTATTTTATATACATCGAAATTGTACTTTTTGAACAGATGTTGATTGTTGTCAAAATCAATGGAAGAAAATATTGAAAGAAGGCCCCTGACTACTGACTACAATTAGCGTGAGATTGCTGAGGATTTCCCATCAGTGTCCTCTGAAATAACTAGCAATGGTGTTGCAGACAGTGGCGTGGCTAAAAAAAGAAAGAAAAGAGAGAGAGAGAGAGAGAGAGAGAGAGAGAGAGAGATAGAGAAAGAGAAATAGAAAGGGAAAAGGGAAAAGGACGAGAAAAGGAGACGAAAGGACTACTTCCTGCACCCTCCCCCCCCCCTAACCACTGACCTCGTAAGGTCGCATTGAATTTTCCGAGTAAGACCGGTGCCCCCAATGATGCCAGTGCCCCCTCAGTGGCTGAACTCGCTCTACCCTACTGGCTGCAACATCCCCATCCAGTACTACTAAGGGGGGCAGAGGGGGCACGTGCCCCGGGCGGCACTTGAAGGGGGAGCAAAAAATGCAAAAGAGAGAAAGAAAGGGGGGGGGGGAGAAATACAAGAAAATGCATGGTCTTTGAGGGTTATTTGCGCCCAAAGAGTGTTTTATAGGGTTTGAAATGCGAAAATTTTCTAAAGCTCTGTCGCTTTGCTCCCTCGCATAATTATGTTCAGGATCTAGTTATTTCGCGCCCCTAGTGGCATTTTGAAAGTGTTAACCATTAGTTGACTCTAGTTGCTTTGCCCCCCCCCCCCCCCGCATAAGACAGGAACTTGTTAAATTTTGCTCCCTCAGTTGGGATATAAGTGCATAAAAAATACTTTCAAAGTATAGAACATTCGAAAAAAATCATAAATTTGCCTTGCAATTGCCTTGCTAAATTCCTCAAATATATTTCTTCAGGGTTTCCATTCATTCTCCCCCCTCCAAAATAGGAATGTTAAAAAAAAAAAAAAAAAAAAAAAAAAAAAAACTTGCTAGGTCGCTGTATTCCCTTGGTTTTTTTGTTGTTCTAAGGGTAAAATACCTAAGAAATTTCAATTCAAGGAAAAAAAAAAAATCTGCCCCTCGGTCGCGTTGCTCCCTCGCTTATACAATATTATTCATCAAATTTGGGCTAACAACCCTGGGTTATGTCCATCAAAACTCATTTTCAGGCAGTGCCATCATTTCTAACTTAAAATAGCTCATTAATCTGAGTTTGGGCATGGGGGGGGGGGGGGGCGCAGATTTGATAGTTTGCCCCGGGCGCAAGAATACCTACAGATACGCCACTGTCCCCATCACAACCGGCTCACGGGTCTATGAGGTCTTTAATCATATCCAGTCTAGCTTAATCACTAACAATGTTATGAAACTGGTGAATGAAAATAAGAAGCGCTAGTGCAGCATCAGCCCGCATGGCATGTCGGTATTGTACAAGTAGCAATTAGGTTATTGTTTGAAAAAGAAAATAAGAAGAAGAAAAAAAGGGAAGGGGGGGGGGGGTGACGAACTTTTTAGAGCACAGAGAAAGATTAGAGGTCTTTAACCACTGAATTCTGTCCCAATTCATCAAGATTTCATAATGCAATTTAAATCAAGGACCTTTCCATTCCTTTTTTTTCCCCTACAAAACGTTCTTCGAGAGGGGAAAATGTTGGTACACCACATGGGCATTTGGTTGCCCACAATAACAGGCACGTCACCAAACTGGAGCAAATGCACACACGCACACTACCCACGCACACAGCTAATATCATAATTCAGTTGGTGGTTTGCGTAAATAAGACCTTGACAACAGGAACAAAATAGACACACGAAAGGTTGTGGTCTATTATTTCGAGGCACTTTTCCAGAGAATAAAGTTATTAAAATATGAATTGCATGCTTGTGACCCCCTTTTTGGGATGTGAACCCCAATCGAGTATAGGTGACACGCTCTCCCTCCAAACTTGATCGTAACTTTATTTTGCTGGGTGTTATTTGATGTTTCCACCTGTTGTTTGTTCATGTCGTGCAGAGGTAATTGAAAACTGCTGATAAAAAGCACGATGAAGTGATATTCTTGGACAGTGACGACACAGGAAAGATTTTAAGGTTGCTTTCTTGTTTTAGCACAACCGGCTTGGCAGTGGCGTATCTACGGGTGTGTGTGTGTGTGTGTGGGGGGGGGGAGGGTTAGGGGGCACGTGCCCGGACGGCACTTAATTAATGAAGGGGGCTCAAAAACGCAGAGGAGGACAAGAAAAAGAGGGGAAAAAGGAAGAAAAATTATGATCATCGAGGATTATGCGCCCCGATCTGCAGGGTAATTAGAAATTGTGACGGTTCAAAATGTTGCACCACGGTCTCATAATTATTTCGCGCCGCAGTATGGGATGTTGCGTTTTTAAATGGTTCAAAATTTGAGAAATAAAATGTCATTCTCGTTGCTTAGCTCGATATCATGCAAGTTTTATCAGCCTCTTGTTAGAACAATATTGCTTCCCCAAACAAGATAAAGTGTATAAATCAGCATCTGCAAAGGTTCTACATTTGAAAGAAATCTCCCAACTTTCGGCTGCCTTGCTAAATTCCTCTACTCTTTCTCAAAGGTTTTAGTAAATTTCCGCCCCATTGCACTTAAGAATCTCTGCCCCTCGTTTGCAATGCCCGATTGTGAATTTCCCTCGGTAAAAAGAAGATTTTTTTGGGGGGGGTGGGTTCAAAATGCAAAAAAAAGAAGAAGAAGAAGAAGAAGAAGAAGAAGAAGAAGAAGAAGAAGAAGAAGAAGAAGAAGAAGAAGAAGAAGAAGAAGAAGAAGAAGAAGAAGAAGAAGAAGAAGAAGAAGAAGAAGAAGAAGAAGAAGAAGAAGAAGAAGAAGAAGAAGAAGAAGAAGAAGAAGAAGAAGAAGAAGAAGAAGAAGAAGAAGAAGAAGAAGAAGAAGAAGAAGAAGAAGAAGAAGAAGAAGAAGAAGAAGAAGAAGAAGAAGAAGAAGAAGAAGAAGAAGAAGAAGAAGAAGAAGAAGAAACTACCTTCCGGTAGTTTTTCTCCCTCGCTGGTATGATAACATAGATTTCTTTAGGTGTGGGGGGGGGGGGGCGCAACTTCATTGTTCGCCCCGGGCGACATAATCCCTGGATACGCCACTGACACTTGGTTTTCCCTACTCGGAATCTCCATGCAGGGGCGGTTCAGTTGGAGGCATAGCGCCCCCAATATTTTGATCTAAAAATTAAAATGACGTGTTGAAGTGCCCGAATTCCTCTTCACGAATGGCCCTTCGAAATGATGGCCACTTTGTGATGTAGTCCACTCCGCGTCCATACTGCTTAAAATGCTTTTTTAAAACGCTAAAAGCTCCTTCGATTGTCTTGTCCCTGATAAGAAGAAAAATACAGCGTCTGGAATCTTCGGGCTCTTTACGAAAAGAGTATTTTAATCAGCATAGATTAAATTTGACAACTATAATTATTTACTCATATTGTGTTGGAGTGAAGCCATTAATAGTCAGGTTGACGAGCGGCGTAACCAGATTTTTTTTTTCAGTGAGCAATGTTCCAGTGATGGAGTGAAAAGATGATTTTAAAATACTGGAACCTGATGTTCCAGTGCACTTCAGATGTTATACTGTAGATCTATCTTTACAGTGTTTTCTTTTCACTTTTCAATTTTATTATGGGATCTACATGGGGGCTTACCAAAGATGTGTGGGTGTCATGCGGGCATGTGCCCTCCCCGTCCCCACCCTAGTTAACGTTACTGAAGATTTTGCCGCTCGTAAAGAAAAACGAAAATTAAGATAAGTGTGATTTTTGTTCTGTTTTGTGTAAGATTAAGAATAAATTTTCGACTTACCACGGCCTGATTTACCAACAAAACGTAGATCATTAAAGCGAGCTACTTGGTTCTTCATGACTGCTATGTTGTTTTTCAAGTCTGCACAACAGTTTTCATCGTTTCCTGCTCCAATGATCACAGTTGTACCGTCTTTGGTCTCTCCCAGTGAAACTACTTTGAAAGCCACTGGTAAACTCTTATTGCTTCTCCAATGGGGTGGAAGCACAGAGCAAGCAAAGTTAGGGCTCTCTGTCTTTACCAACTCCCCAGGATACTCCGATAAAGCGTCCACAAGAGACCGTTCACCCCCCTTGAAAAGAGACGAACCCTTCCTCTGGCCCACCTCTGTCATCTTGAACTTTGCAGTTTTAACTTGTAGTCAGTCCTGGTAACTCGTTCCTTCTGTCGCGGATTATAGAACCAGGAGCTCAGGACAGGACGAGACGATCAACATTAGCCGTCAGCAATATGAATGACACTCTACCAGAGCGATAGGCCAACTTATATTGGTTTGCTCGTAGGTGCAAGAGCGGGAAAGGGAAGTTTCAGAAAAGAGCGATTTCTTGACAGATACCCTCAAGAGGCCTGGCCGCCTGGCGATGTCTAACAGATTCTAACTCCACCTCAAAACAGCAAAGCGGTATTACATGGCAAATGTCCATATTTACAGGCACGTTTTTCTATATTTAATCATAGGATTCTAAAACAAATATTGAGAATCACTGTACTTTGTAGTGGTGGTATAACAGAATCAGAATACCGCTTGTGAACATAACAGGTTGTTATAGGTACTCGAAAACAGACAGAAACAGATTTCGACAGGATCGGCGGTGATGTCAAACTTGGCATATTATTACCTATTTTAACGAGGCATCAATTTGTGGTCGCCATGCATGCACTTATCTAAAGAAAAAAAAATAGAAAAAGTTGGAATGGTCTATGCCAATACAAAAGTTTGTGGACAACTGGTATTCTGAAATTCGGCTAGAGTATCTTCACATACATGCCCAAAGAAGTGGAAGTACATGCAGTTACCAATATACTGGCGCTGTCACGTTTCGTTACAACATTGGCCTAAGTATGCATGGTGCAGAAGACTTGCACATTTATTTATTTATTTATTCATTTATTTATTTCTGAAATTTATACAGGGTGGCTCATATCACCAATTTGGTGGTCTTCCATGAGGCCCTGTTTGGTAACAATAAAACAAATAACATCAACAATAATCAATATATATAAATACACAAGCATAAACACGTATAATACATATTAATCGGTATCCTCATTAGTTAAGTAATCATTCAGTAATATTCATTGACTATTTACAAGAATTTTCGAATCGAATTTTAAATTAAAGATTATTAGCATTGAAAACATTATTAGCATTATTAGCATTATTAGAATTTCATTCGACGTCTTTTGTTCTTAAAGCTGCAGGCAACCGGCGTTGTCCTGCACTCCCATCTAATTCACATAAACAAACAAAATATAAACTAAAGGAGAAGTAGAAGCTGCGAAGAAGAAGAAGAAGAAGAAGAAGAAGAAGAAGAAGAAGAAGAAGAAGAAGAAGAAGAAGAAGAAGAAGAAGAAGAAGAAGAAGAAGGAGAAGGAGAAGACGAAGCAGAAGAAGAAGAAGAAGAAGAAGAAGAAGAAGAAGAAGGAGGAGGAGGAGGAGGAGGAGGAGGAGGAGGAGGAGAAGAAGAAGAAGAAGAAGAAGGATAAGAAGAAAAAAAGGAGAAGAAGAAGAAAAAGAAAAAGTAGAAGAAAAGAAGAAAAGAAGCAGAAGAAGAAAAAGAAGAAAAAAGAAAAGGGAGAATAATAATAATAATAATAATAATAATAATAATAATAATAATAATGTTAATAATAATAATAATAATAATGTTAATAATAATAAGAAGAAGAAGAAGAAGAAGGAGGAGGAGGAGGAGAAGAAGAAGAAGAAGAATAATTTGTTAACCATCAATTGAGGCATCATTATAATTGACGAATTTAGCTTATTACAGTAATAAGCTAAATTCGTCAATAATTATAATGATGCCTCTCAAGCAGTGGGAGCATCTTATAGGCATATTCGGAGGGGAGAAGGAAATTATCGTGGTCCAGCCATGGAGGGGGCACTGGCATCATGGGGGGGGGGGGGCGAGAGGGGATCCTATCATCTTCTTTTCTCGTCCCTTTACCCTCCCCTTTTATTTTCTCCCCCCCCCCCTCAATCTGTTTTCTCCCGTTTTCTTTTGCCATTCGATAAGGGGCGGGAGGGTGGGGGGATCACGTGCTCTAGTCCTGTGCCCCCGTGGTTCCGTGACAAGATGGGATTCTCAGGTGATATTAATATACACATTAATATACCCTTGTATAGAAAGCCAGAAGATGACTGAACCTCTATTCTTTTAAATCCTAGAATATTCACTGATACTGTTTTGTTCATTCAGTATATATTTAACTTGTAACATTTTTTTTCTCAATATAGGTTCTGATATACGTTTTCTGCTCTTACAGAGTTTCATTGTCATATGAGTATTTCAAATGTAAAATTACAAGGGAAAGCTAAAGTGATCATTCACTATTAATGACTTCAGGTATTAATGGTATTTGGGATGATTGTTATTCCTTGATACTAGTTATTCTACAAATTATAATTTGATTGAAATTCATTTCTGTACTTAAAATTACATACAATGGCTGATTAAGGGGGACACATCCGGCCCGTGCCCCCCTTTTGTTGTTGTTGCTTGTCAGAGATTTATGGAAGGGAGGTAGACCCGCATACAACCCCCCCCCCCCTGAGCGACTTATTGCGAGCTGGCGAGACCCCCCAAAATACGGGTCTCCCTCCAAGCAAAATTGACAAACCTGCATTTGTGTGCCCCCCTATACAAAATCCTATACAAAATGTATTTATCAAAAGAAAGAGACGTTAAGTCTACGGCCCTTGTAAGTCTTCTGTAAAGCAGGTATTTCTTCATGATTAACCCTCTCAATGACTATTCATACAATGAAACTCAAATCACTATAACACTCTACTTTGGATTATAAACGGTAATTCTAATTGGTAAAAATGATTTTTGAAACCATATACAGGTGTATACTGTTTTACTTTCCCATTTTCACTCGGGATTTTCATTTTGTATTTGATCCGAATCTGATTTTCTCTATGGTCACATTTAATATTTGATTTCTGTGATAATATATTTCACCAAATTCAAATTCTCCTATATCATCTATTTCTGAGTATAGTAATTGTTAAAGCTATTAAAAAAAAAAAGTATTATGTTCTCAATTTTATATATTTTATATGTCAATCTTTGTATTTTTATTGTAAGATATATAATATTGTCAACCATATTTATTTCTTTTGTACAAAATGTAACCTATGGAACTTGCAATAAATGAAAGATCGATATCATTTTTCAAAACGATAACCATTTTAGTAATATATGTTTACCATGCCCATTGCCTAGGAGAGATATTCAAGGATCCTTTACGTAACTTACCGTGGGAGGTATTATTACTGCGGGGAAGGGGTGGGGTCCCGGGGGGGGGGGTACTGACGTATATTGGGTATACGGGGATGTGCCGCTGGGAAGGGTGACTTTTTGAAGAAAGATCCTTAGACATGGGCCCCTTTTCATTAAAAAGTTCCTTAGACATGGGTCCCATTTTCCCCCAAAAATCCTTAGACATGGGTCTCTTATCCCGGCTCTTATCATTTGTTTCATTCCTCTCTTTTCTCCCTCATTTGTCCGGGAAATCCTTAGACATGGGTCCATTTTTCACAAAAAATCCTTAGACATGGGTGCCTATTTACAGCAAAAGGACCCTTGGATGTGGGTATGGGTCTGGAGTTCTCAGCCGCACACCCCCGTCCGATCATAATCTGAGTACCCCCCCCCCCCCCCGGGGTGGGGTGCATGTGCACCTGCTCATCATCAATTTACCAATTTTTTAGTGTCATAGAACTTAGAAAAAATGCCTGATTCCATGGTCTAATAAAAAAAGAAGATACTGACAAAGTGACAAGACCTGTCAAGGGTCAACCCCACCCTAAAACATTTCTCATTTCGATAAATATACAGCCAAATTAATCGAGATCGCATCAGAAATTTTGCGGGGGCTGAAAGTGAAAGTGACACACCTTCTTAAAAAAAAAAGTGTTTTATTAAATTAAAACAGTCATATCATTTACAAATGATATGTGACACAACTTCTGTTCTCTGTACATATATATACATGTATGTTATAATTATGATGCATCATTACTAATTACATCTGCAGAATAGTGTTAACGCCATTACACCGCATTACACCCACATTGTTCAAATGTAGTCTAAATTCCGGACAACTATTATTGCTCAACAACAGTGTGCAGCATGCAGAAACACAAAACAATATTAACACAACATACAAAATGGTTCATTGTAGACCGAAAAATCAGTCTATATCGTTCGGGGATGCTCCACTGAGACTACGTCTGGCTTCACGGAATCCCTCTCCTACATACCTCAAAAATCAGAAAATGTTATAAAACTCCAAACAGACGGATTTTTCTGTCTATATTCACATTTTAGGACGATTCTTATAACTGACTAGTCAGATTAGATAAGATTAAATCGTTGCAGGGAGGTCAACCGCACAATGATACGTGTCTGGTAGTAAAGACTACATTTGTTTCCCTTTTTTTTGGTTGAAAGTTGCGGTCATCATCTCAAAGTTGGAAAGGTAAATTATTCGTTATATCTTGATTATTTCAAATAATTTCAAAGATAGGATTTCGATATAAGTCTATATGTGTGCGAGGTATTGTTGGAATGAGTTACTGGTGGAACTGATTTGTAATCATGGACTAGTTCCTGCTCTGTCTTCGAGATTGATGAGCGGCTACACTCCACTGGTACGGTTTGGTCCCATGCATTGAATTTCATGAGGTTACCTTTTTGCCAATTTTGGATTAACATGGAACACCGCGACAGCTGGGCCTGGGTCCTGGGCACTGTCTGGGCAGTGCCCAGACAGTGCCCCTATAGTATAACCTCGCATAAGTGTGAGTGGGGTCTGGGAGTCATCTGGCTCCTCTGCCGCGCTGCCCTCCGTGCTGCCCTCCCCTCTGCCCAAGGATAACCTGGCTTGTTCATGGGATAAGTGCTCCGCGCTGCCCTCCGCACTCCCCTCCTGCTGGCGCTGCCCTCCCCGCTGCCCTCCCCTCTGCCCTCCCCTCTGCCCTCCCCTCTGCCCTGCCCTCTTCCCTGCCCTCTGCCCTGCCCTCTTCCCTGCCCTCTGCCCTGCCCTCTGCCCTCTGCTGCTTAGTTCACGTTCACCGGGCAAAATTTATGAAATTTTCTGTATGATGGGGTGACCATATTTCGCGCACATTTTAAAAATTTCTAGGAATGTGAAATTCCATCTGTAATTTCTCATATTCTACAGTAATTTATTCAAAACGATTCATACCAAAAAGGAAAGCTAAATATTAGTCTGCAAATGTGTCCAAGAAGGAAGCTGATCGACTAAGAATTTCGGAGGTATCCCGATTTCAAAATTCGATGTCGGATCGCTACGCGCATGGAACTGAAAATGGGTCATGAAAACAGCGAGACCTTATTTCACGCACGCGAGTTTGCATCTACTTAATCCAACATAACAATCCATCAAAGGTAAGTTATTTACATCATTTGCAAGGCAATTTTATCATACAATCATTTGGTATCATGCTTTACTTACAAGTTTGATGACATCTTCTCTCAAAATGACGATTTCTAGACCCTTGTCGGTACTTCATATTTTCGGAAACGGACGCAAAAAAGTAGCAAATTTTGCCGATTTTTCGTCAATATCTTCAAAACTTCTCACCCAATTTGAAAGAAAATTTTGTCTCTAGGTAATTTTAGGTTCCTCTATCGATTGGTGCTATCAGATTTTCGAAATTCTTACTAGTTTTTGAGATATTACCCTGTGCGCGAACTTCGGACACGCGCGAAATATGGTCACACCACCATACTTAGTCTGACTAGAAGCAAATGGGAGAGCATTATATTATAACCTTGTTCATTGGATAAGTGTGCGGGAGCTGGAGAGGAGTTCACAAGATGTCTTTTTACACTAATTTTACATGTTTGGCAGGAGGTTTTTTCATAAAGCGGGAGATTTACATGCTTGGCGTAAGAGCGGGAGGAAGGGCGTTGACACGTGGTGGCGGGAGAATGAGCGTGATGGCGTGAGACTGGCGCCAAAAGCGGGACGGTTGACAGCCCTGTACATGTACATGTATAGCGATAGAAAAGGAGTCAAAATATTGAAAACATGTCTTATTTCAGTAATTTTATTCACAAGCCTTGAAATGTTGTCTTTCATGCCCCAAAAATTCCAAACTGTGGGTAGATTGAATGAGTGCGCATGTAATTGCGCATACATGTACATACATGTACATGTAATATGGGCATTATCGTTTTTGCAATGTCAAAATGACACAGCTGGTTTTCCTTTTGAAAATGACACTGTATTGTATGTAACACAGTGAATGTACATGTATGTAACATTCACTTTGTTCTTGCAGAGGCGCTAATTCGTTCAAAATGGACGGAGCATTGGAGGAGCAGAGCATTGTTCATAAACAATGCTTCCCCCTCCGATGCTTTGTCTATACCAAACGAACAATCGACGTCTCTGTGTTCTTGTACTTTAGCTCAAGATATCCTTACTTTGTGTTGTACATTATCATTTTGATATGTATGCTATATTGCATTCCTTCTTTAGTGTAATTTAATTATTTCGTTGTAGAGTGCCATGAGCGTCATACATGTACTTGACGGATACCGGCACTATATACATTAGGCCTGAGTCGAGTCGGTCGGTTCACCGGCGCCCGACCGATGCAGCCGGTCACCGGTGCAATTTCATGCACACCGGCGGACCGATGAAATAAAGAAATACATAAGAAATTCACAGTGTCAAAGACTTTGAAAATTAACCAGTTTTAAGAACTAAATTTCCTTATTTATATTAAAACTTTCACATGATATTAAATTTCAATCCTTTAATCAACCAAGTGGGACTATGGAAATAAGATCACCGAGCAAGATTTCTCAATTTTCTTGCTTGAATTTATCGGCCCGTATATTATTGTTGAATTCTGTGTGAGCGCTGCTGGTACGATTCTGCGCACCTTGCCCCGAGATGGCGCTAACTCCAGGCTAACTCTAGTGGAGTAATCACGAGTATGCAAAAAAACAGATAAAAGATGGCAGCGCCCATACACGTATACAGAATGCAACAATATCATAATGTTACGGGCCGATAAATTCAAGCAAGAAAATTGAGAAATCCTGCTCGGTAATCTTATTTCCATAGTCCCACTTGGTTGATTAATGGTTTGAAATTTAATATCACGAGAAAGTTCTAATATAGATAAGCATAAGGGAATTTAGTTCTTAAACTGGTTGATTTTCAAAGTCTTTCATTAACACTGAATTTCTTTATGTACCGGTATTTCTTTATTTCAACGGTCTGTCGGTCTCGCCGAAAAATCACCGGCGGACGCCGGTCAAAAAAAGAAAACCGTTATGACTCAAGCCTACTTGTATATAAATATTATGTTCTTTTAAGATCTCTCATGTTTTCCCTCTTCAACAATCAAAAACATACTACTTTCCCGATGCGGGCGGCGCGTTATATGCAGCTTTTTTGCACTGCATATTTTTTCATGAAATTTCATCGGTCCGCCGGTCTCCGCCGAAAAATAACCGGCAGGCACCGGTCAAAAAAAAAACCGTTATGACTCAGGCCTAATATACATGTACATGTAGATATCCATATTATTATTATTATTACTTTTCTAGTGTTCTTGCTCAAATTTTGATGAAATTTATGACACGATTACGATTACTTGTTAGAATATTTTTGGGAATGATATACAATTTCAAGTCAAAATTTAGCTGCGCAGACATATTATAAGGCTCCCCATCAGGGTTGTCACCAGGGACTTTTTAGTGGTGGAAATTTTATCGCTAGACACCTTGCCACAGGGGTTCAGGGGGACAAAAACTAGTCTGTTTTCAGGGCTTGTAAGTTATAGTTAAACAGTAAAAATATCATGTATCTACATATTCTTGCAATTATCTTTTCCAACATCGGTGAGCTGAATAATTTCAATTACATGTACATGTTGGTGTCTGTACATGTAAATCAAACACCAATTTTGAGTGAATGTTGGTGACTTTTGTGCAGCATGTGTTTGAAAGTGTAAGACTATGTCAAAGTGTGCACACGAAGTATAGTAATGTTGCTGTGAGTGGGAGTTGTCCTATAGATGACCATATGCATGTGTGAGTGTAGCTGTTCTCAACTCACAATATCATGTGAATTAATTGAGCAATTTACCAATTAAAGTTTGAAATAGATTAAGTAATCTCTGCTTTCTAGTTTCTAGCATTCACAACATTGTTATCATTCTTCCAGTTTCTTAAATCTTTCCATCTTTCCCGAACCTGTGTTTCTCAGATTTTTCTTCTCCTTTCACACAACTCAACTTGTTACGAATATTGGATTGCCCTTTTACATGTATACACATGTATGTACATGTACAGTGGAGCCTCTTAAAAAAAAGGGTTATGATAATAAAAAAACTCTCATTATATCAGGGTAATTTTGCCAGTCCCACTGCTTTGTGCTCTATTTTTTAAAGCCCTGACATAACATGCTTTCAGTATAACATTATCAAGGTCATTTCCTGAGTCCCAAGGAGTTTATTATGATGAGCAGAGTTATACAGTAGCTACATGGAGGGAAAGTGGGTGGTGAAATGTACCAGTTAGATTTAGAGCCCATCATTAACCCTTTGAGTGCGAGCCCGCGCACAGCGATTGTTCTCCCTGTGACGGAGCGATTTCGGTTACATTGCCGGTAATGGGAAATTTGCCGGTGCTTTCTACTTTGATTGCTCCTTGCACCTCACTCGGTCATTTTCGTCATTTTTAGTAAATGTAAACATGAAAGGTCAGACTTTCCTCTTTCTAAAAGTATAACTTTTGTTCATCGAAACAAAAAATAAGGTTTGTTATTTTAGAGGGGAAAAGCCGTCTTATTTTGTTTCCTTCCTATTTTTTTAAATTTTGTTTTGTTTCGCTTCCTTCCTTTTCAATACACTTACAATACAAATTGCGTAAGCGCCGTCGCACGCGCGGTTCAATCGATACCCCATTCACTGGCCCCATTGTCGTCTGCTAAATGCTCGGCCTATTATCACCCGAGTCATAGACCCTACATTTTACATGAGTTTCCGATGCATTCTGACCAACATTGTGACATGATCACAGGTATAGGCATTCAGGAAATTGAATTTTCAGATGAACATCATGTTACTCAATAAGACAAAAATAATGCTATTCACTTTCGACTTCATTTCTAATTTGTCGTAATTATTTGCTTTAGTTTTTGTCTCCCGCTTTATTCGTTTATTTTTCTCTATCTATCCATCTCTATTTCAACCTTATTTTCCTATGTAGTTGCTGTATCAATAAAAAAATAATTAAAAATTGTGTACGCATATTTGATTTTTTTTTTTTTGGGGGGGGGAATGGGAAAGAGCTAAATGAATGACAGTGATTGGAACAAAATAATACTTTGTAACATCTCAATGCCACTCTCTCTCTCTCTGAATTCGTCAGGAATTTCGTGCAATTAGAACTTTGTTTCAGTGCGTTTCATTTCCGCATTGCATGCAAGTTTTCTTTTGAGGGGTGTGACTAATAAGGACTTATTCGCCGTATCTAAAAATTTGATTGATTTGAAAATAAAGAGAACAGCAGAAAAGGAGCATGATATTGAGAGTATAATAATTCACTGTATATAATACGAGATAATGAGGAAAAAAGTGAAAACCGAAACACAACAGTTGTGGTTGATATTGATGAGAATCATAAACAAACTAAAACGATGAAGAAATATGTTTTAAAAAATTACAGCGATGGGGGGAGGGGGGGGGGGGACAGTGACAACCATGGGCGGCGATCCCGATAGTATAGCAACCAATGGTAATGGCTTGTGCCCCCCCCCCCCCGGCAGTTAGAAAAAAAATCGATGATGACAAAATATCATGTCAGGTAACACATTTTTTGAAAGACGAAACATTGGTAAACCCTTACATATCGACCTGGGGGGGGGGGGGGGGCGGGGGAGAGGGGAGAAAATCATGATCATTCAGAAATAATAGATAATGCCAGAATAAAGAAATGTAAACAAAACATATCATTACCTTATCATATTATTTTTTTTCCCCCCACTATTGCCTCTAATGCTATTTTATGGAATAAAATGACACGGAAGATACCAAGTGAACGCAAACTCCGCACATAATGTAATACATGTACAACTATGATCGAATATAATATTTTATGTAGCCCTATTGTCGAAGATAGACAAATAAGGGCATTCTCATACTCTCGAAAGACCTCAATGGGAGCACAGTATTGTTTTAATAAATCAAGATGTTTATAAGAAAAAGGTGTGTGAGTTGTAAGTTGATTCTGATGTAGGCTTACAGGTGAGTGACCAAATCAAGATATCATTATAAATTGATGTTGCAGTATCTCCAATAACAACCCCTCCCCCGCCCCATTTTTTTTTTTTTTACAGCGGATAACAGAATCGGGAATAGATTATAAAGACGCATTTAATTAAAGCTTTCAAATAGGCAATGCGTGTTGTGTTTATTATCCTTTTGACACAAATCCCAGTCATCAGGATAAACATTTAACGGGCTGTACTGAAATTCATTTATACGTGTTCGTCTCCATCTTTGATCTCTTTCAACCAATATATTTTGTCTATAAAACTTTGTTAATTCTCGTTTCATGATTGAAAAGTTTTGTATTTGACATGTATATAAATATATAATGGTGATGATGATGATGATGATGATGATGCTAACAAGGATAATTAGTATGATAATGAAGATAATGTTGTTGTTGTTTTTTAAATCTTTCTCTCTAATTGCAAGGAACTTGTGTTTATGTTGCTTGGCATTTTTTCAACATTGGCCGAACCTTCCTTCACAGGAAAATTCTCATATTTATGTCTTTTCCGCCGGAGTTACTCAAGACAAGGGCATCCAATTCCGTATAGGAAGAGATAGAGAAAAGGGTAAGGGGGCGCTTTTCAGAACATGAAATATGAACATTTCATTTGCCGCCTAAAACCAAGACCGCTTGGGGTTTGATAGCTATATATTTTTTCGCAAACATGCTCTAAAATGGGTACAGAGTACAGAGGTCAGAGTGGCTCTTTGTATTGTCATGTATTCAGTAGATTGACCTCTTCTTTGAAAACGCTAATCTTCCTTTTAATAGTAGTTGCTTTGGCATTCTTTTGTTCCTCTTATTAGGGTGGGGCCTGCATGGTCCACTCAGCTGATCATGAGATAAGCGCTTCATTTTGAAAAGAGCAGATCGATGGTCCATTCATGAATGATGAGCTATTTGGTCAATTTGGTAACATGAAAGGAGTATTGTCAAGTTCGTTCTCTGGTAAATAATAAAAGGAGAAGAATCACCATGACCTTCATCAATGTATACTTTTAAAAACACACAGTATAGGCTCCATATTGAAAGTAAGGTAATTTTACACTGAAGACAGCCAATTCAAATTCATCAAAATAGGTCAAATGAGGTGTAAACCATGATGCATTTGATATATATTCGATTGTGCTTTATATAATTATACTCCATCAGAAATATAACCCCAGCACTTTTCTTATTATAACGTGCATAATGTTTGATGCGATATATTCATTGAAAAATGCAATGTATGCCGCAAACTTTCCTAACCAATATTTTGAGTGGTTATTTGTGACCTAATGAAACAGGCGTATCACAAATTTGTTTAAAATGAAAATATGATTATCACCATATAAAATAAAATACATTACGAAAGATGTATCATAATGCATGTTTCTTCTTATCATAGATCTCCGAATGTTTAAATAGCCTTTTTGTTGTTTTCATATAATATTTTCCAGCACTGTATCTAAATCTATTTTTATGTAATACATTGACGTAAAAGATAAACGCGGAGCCAAAACCTTAATTCTTTTTTTATCTTATAGATAACATAATTATGGAAAAAGTCAGTCTGATTTTCATATCTTTATATCCCTTAAAAAAAGAAAGTCCGATCGTGTGTCAATGGGAAAAAGTAAAAATGCATTTTTGTTCATTTCTTAGGAGTAGGGGCAACCCGAAAGGCAAATGGGGAGCGAAGTTTACGAGGGTTTTTTTTTTTCAGACGCTTTATTATAAAACTCTTTATTTTGTAACTCTTCTTGTAGGTCAGTGGAACTATTTGGATGAAAAACATACATGTTAGCTTATATCGGAAAATATTGTAAGAATGAGGCAAGAAAATAAAGCGTCAAAAGATAGAGGATTCTATACTTTTCTAGAAATGAATCTGCATTTTATTCCTGCATTTCATGCAGTTTTTCCTTTGAAGGGGTATGGCTAATAAATAGTTATTCCCCGTATCTTGGAGTTTGATCGCTTTGAAAAGAAAGAGAACAGTAGAAAAGGACCTTGAAATAGAGAGTGTAGTAATTCATGTTACGAGATAATGAGAAAAATAATGAAGAGAATGAAACACAGTAAAAAAAATACAGCGATTATAAGAAAACAAGATCCCAACAAACATGTATCATGTAAGGATAATTAACACAACAAAAGAACGCAAAACAGTTATTAGCTATATATAATTATTTAAACTTTTAAAATTCAAATCGGAAATGACAGAGACATAGCAAAGCAAAATAGAGGTAGATCCAGGATTGTCAAAAGGGGAAAACAATTCCCCCAATAATCTACGAAAGGGCAAATTAGGTTTTTAAATTTTCATGTACTTTTTATTCGTATTAAATATTTTATATAGAGGCAAGGCGGAGGGGGCATAAATCATATTTTCCATGTTCATTTTCGTCCATAGAGGGGGGGGGGGGGTGTACGGCTCATTATCTACTTGGTCCGCCACTGAAGCAAAGAACACCACAAGACTAAAGTGAAACAGGTACATCGAGATATTATCAAAATGGATAACATTGAAAAAAAATGGTAATAAATAAGTATTAGAAATATCTTTGATGGCACATATATTTTAAATTGTTTCAATATATTTGTTTCTAAATCTTTTTATGGAATGTGATGGCGTCAAAGAAACATGTGGAGGCAAAAAGTAAATATGCGTTGAAAATAAATATTCATATTTTGTACTGCAAAAGCGTACATTCCCCTTTTTAGAAAATAGAATTGAAGACTACATTCACAAATACATTGTGTTAACAATTCATTAGGGTTTATTTTTCGTTTGTTCGTATAATCTGTCTCTGTCTATTGCAAGTAGTGTTATCACTGATAGTATGACAACTCATATTTACAGTGCATTCTATGAATACATGTGTTCAGTATGTATTCAGTAGGTTTGGCATCCTCTTCTTTCAAAACGCTAATCTTCGTTAGTAGTTGCTTCGACATTCTTTTGTTCGACAATCTTTTGTTCATTTTAGGGTGGGGTCGGGTCCAAGCAATTGAGAAGCATTTCATTTTGAAAAGAGTAGATTAATGGTCCACTTTTGAATGATGAGCTAAATTGGTCAATTTCAATTTATAAAATGAAAGGAGCTTGGTCAATGTTTCTTTCTTATGAACTTGGATTAAAAGGAGCGAAGTCGAGGCTGTAGCCTGTATAATGTGGTCAAGATCAAGAACGCATACTCTTCGTGGCCGGCCGAACGCGATGATATCACGTGATCGGAGCGGACACGTACGCGTTCGTCTCTAGGTACACGGGATTTACGATCCCAACAAGAATTTCGGGTAAAGTTGAAACGAAATTCCTTTTTCTCGATTTTTTTTCCACGTAACCTCATATTTTTCTTAACGGGTTTTGTGAATGAATATATCTACATAATACTACTAAGAATTTTAGCGCATAAGAGCCGATAGTTAGCTGGAAAACTTTGTCAACATATTAGGCATAAATCTCGGCTTCTGTAGAAGCCCTCCGTCACAGACTGAACACCTCGCTCGGCTTCTGTAGAAGCCCGTCGTCTCCAAAGGGTTAACCAGCAATTTCAGCAATAGAGTCCACCACACAAAGAGTCCAGAATTCATATCTCTTATGTCAAATTTATCCCAAAACTAAAAGCGTATGGCAGAAAATGACAAAGTATGGAAACTTTCAGTAAATGCGACCCGGCACAAACAATGCCCTGATGATGAGGTTCCAAAGTATTATCTCTTTTTTTTTTTCTTCTCTGAAATAGATTTGCTGTGGACATACATGTACATGTATTATCCTAGTGAGCATACTTCTGAGATGATATGACCATGACAGTACACGGAGCATGAGGAGGATCAGTCGGCAGACAAACATAGCAGGTAAACAATATTAACCCTTTTAAGACAAATGACCACATTTTGTGGTTTGGCTTAATAAGTTTTGATTCAGAGCTCTAAAAAATATACCAGATGTATGAGAAGAAAGAGCAAAAATTTCTGCACATGCTATGTCCATTTTTCTCACATGACCATATTGCGTTTGATGTCAGGAATTTTAAAAAGGAGAATAAGCTGCAAAATCCTTAAATTGGCAACACATTGAGAGATTCAAAATCATTGTTTTTTTGTCCAAATTGGCAACTTTTTCAACTTTTCGACAAAGTTCCTAATCATGTATTATTTTCAAGACATTACATCTTACTAGAACCACATAGCACTAAAAGAAAAATATTATTGTTGCCAATTTGCAGAACAAAATGTGATCAATTGAGCCCTTAAATAATTCCTGTCCTGAAAGGGTTAACCCTTTGCCTAAGGGAACCATCTGGTCCCTGTATTAAGCTTGAGGGAATGGGAGAATTCAGCAGTCAACCAGTTAAATGGTTTTTTTGTCTTGCTTGCGTAAGCAAAAAGTGAGACATAGGCACCGCTTTTCCGATGGCGGCGTCAACAATTTTGGAAATGCTCTCATTTTAAAATTATATGTCCAATTTCCATGAAACTTGAACACAGGGGTTGTATCACAAATAATGAACAAATTTCAGGTCAGAAGTCAAGGTCAAAGGTCAGTTAAGGTCAATTGAGTTAAATTGTGTTCCAAAAACTTAACCTGAGGTCAGTGGCATACATGTACAGTGTACGCAGGATTTTTTACAAGGGGGAGGGGGGGGGGGGCAAATTTTATCAACTGTCAAATTCTGCTTGGAGGGAGACCCGTATTTTTTTGTTCTCGCCAGCCCTCCAAAATTCGCTCAGTGGGGGGGGGGGGGGGGGGGGGTGACGACAATTTTTTTTCCCCCTCAGCCCTCAAAAAGTCGCTCAGTGGGGGGGGGGGTATCAGATGTTTTCCGCCATAATTCTCTGGCAAGCAAAAAAAAAAAAAAAAAGTTAAGTTCGAAAAGATACATTTGTAGATCCTTATTTTTTTTGTCTCGCCAGTCCTCGAAAAGTCGCTCAGTGTGTGTGGGGGGGGGGGGGGGGGGGGGGTGGAGAAAAATTTCCCCAGCGCTCTAAACATCGCTCAGTCGGGAGGGGGGTCTGATTTTTATGGGGGTCCAGAATTCTCTGACAAGCAAAAATTTAAAAAAATAATAAAAAAAGGTCTAACAAGGGGGAAAATTTATTTTTTTCTGCATAATAGAAATTGAAGTACAGTAAGAAGATGAATGAATATGTAGGTGATGACATAATAGAAATTGAAGTACAGTAAGAAGATGAATGAATACCATGTATGTACATTGTAGGTGATGACAGCTCATGATAATTTTCAAATTTTTCAAAGTACATGTAGGAATGTGCATGTGTATGAGTTTAACTGCATAATGTTTGAAACCTGTCTACTGTATTCCAAATTTCTATTAATGACATAATTTATTTATTTATTTATTTATTCATTTTTATTTTATTCAGATTCCACATTTACAATTACATTACAACAATATGTTTAAATTACAAACACTGCACAAACAGAGAATACATACATGTAAATATGACATAGAAAGGTGACAAAATGATATGTGGAGGGATCTACTATTAAAAAAAGCTTTATAGCTTTTGTGATGTAGACCCCCTAATCGAATAATGATACAATAATATATGTTTAAAAAAAAAAAAAGAAAAAAAAAAGATTTTCGTTTAAATTAAAGTAATTGTTTGAGAGGGAGGAAATTACTAAACAAATTAATTAAAATTAATGAAATAAAAGAGATTTCGAGTAGAAATCAGTATATTATATAACTATTATAAAAAAGATAATTACACTATTATGGAATGAAAAGAAAAGAAAAATAAATAAAAGCAGAGTGAATTATTTACATCAGTATAAGTCAGTCAAGTGTTTCTTCACAAGATATTTGAACCTACAATAAGTTTAGGGGTAAGTTTTAAATTCTGTTCTAATGAGTTCCAATATTGAGGACCATTGAAAAATATAGTTTTACTGGCAAAAGCCGTTCGAGTTTTGGGTAAATGATAATCGTTTGCTTGCCTGGTGTAGTACCTGTGTAAAGTGCTATTTTTTGCAAACAGTTGTTTCAAAACGAATGGCATATTATTTCTATCAAGATTGTACATGAATTGGTACAGCTGAAATCGATAAAGGTCATGAATTATGAGAATACGATTTTGGCGAAACAAAATATCAGTATGCGCTCTGCAAGATGTATTACATATTATTCTCAAAACCTTTTTCTGCAAGAGTAAAATTTTATCTAACCTGGATCTTGCTGCGTTTCCCCATGCCAAAATGCCATAATTTAGATATGGTAAGATGAGAGTTGAATATAACATCAGAAGTGCTGATAATGGAAGAACATGCTTAAGTTGACTCCAATATTTCTTGATATGGTTTTGCAAGTGTTATCAATATGTGAATTCCATGATAATTTATTGTCTATAGTAATACCTAAAAATTTGGTTGTAACTTCTTTAATAACAGTGTTGTCAAATATAATTTGATCAGACAGATGTGATAAGGAATTACTAAACAACATATACATGTAATTTGTTTTTTGTAAATTTAAAGATAGTTTGTTAGCTTTTATCCAATCCGTCACCTTTTTAAGTTTGGCATTTAAAACAGTGACGAGTTCAATAGGACCGTGATGTGAGTAGAACAGATTGGAGTCGTCCGCAAAGAGTATAAAAGAAAGAATATCAGACGACCTTTTAATATCATTTACATAAATTATAAATAAAAGAGGGCCCAGAAGGCTTCCTTGAGGAACTCCGCAATTAACAGGTTTGGTAGAAGAGTCAGAATTGTTTACGCTAACAAATTGTACTCTACCTGTAAGATAACTCTTAAACCACTTCAATACATTCCCTCTGATGCCATTTTAAGCAAGTTTATGTAGTAGTATCTCGTGATTAATGATATCAAAAGCCTTAGAGAAATCAAGGAACATACCCACAGTGTGATTAGACTTATCAAAAGAACTAGAGATTTGATCTATGAGAGTTAAAATAGCGTGGGTTGTGTTGTGTTTTTCTCTGAAACCAAACTGAGAGTCGGATATAATATTGTATTTTTTAAGAAAAGTAATAGTTCTTACTAGGACTACTTTTTCCAAAATTTTTGAAAACGAGGTTAATAAAGATATGGGGCGATAATTGTTGACAGACAGGTTATCACCTTTTTTGAATAATGGGATCACTTTAGCAATTTTCATTTTAGCTGGAACTTGGCCAGACTTCAAAGATAAATTGAATATATATGTAAAGCAACGGATCAGCAATGGAATCGACAATGCTTTTCAAGAGGAAATTGGTTATACCGTCATAACCAGGAGATTTGTTTGATTTCAATCCTAAGACAATATTAACTAACTCCTGCCTAAATACTGGGGTAAAGAAAATAGAGTTGTCATTTGGCATTGTTAGAAATTCGTGAAAGGATTTATCACCTGGAATAATAGTCTGAGATAATTTGGAGCCTACTTCAGAAAAATAGGTGTTAAAGGTATCAGCTATTACATGTACGTGATTATCTTCAATAAAGGTGTCATCAACCCGCAACTTAGAAATTGACTTGGATTTTTTACCCTTATTCAGAGCACCATTTATGATTTTCCAAGTGTTTTTAACGTCATTTTTAAATAGATCTAGTTGTTCCACAAAATATCCCTTTTTCGCCTTGAGCGAACGGTTGTAGTAAGCACATTTTTGTAGGAAGTGTATTTCATTCGTGAAGAGTTGCAAGGTTTAGAAATAAAGTTGATATATAAATTATTTTTGCGATTAATGGATCGTAGAATTGATTTTGTAACCCAAGGAAGTTTAGGTATACGCTTATAATCATATTTCCGATGTTTTTTCAATGGTATGCAAAAATTTATGCAATTATTTAAACATGTTTAAAAATATTTCAAAGGCTTGATCAACATTTTCTTTCACAGAGTAAACATCAGACCAATCAGTAGAGCTTACATGTAACTTGTCCTGTAAAGAGGTTATATTTTCAGGAGTGAAAATACGACGTGCTCCTAAGTTCATACCATCATTTTTAGTATTTGGAAGTGCTAACTGAATGTGAGTAAAGATCAGAAAGTGATCAGAAATGTCAGTCACAATAATGCCAGCTTTAGGAACAGGTTGGCAATTACAGAATATGTTGTCTATAAGGGTGGCAGAGTGATCAGTCACTCTCGTAGGTTTAGAGATAAGTGGCAAAAATGATGAAGATAAAAGGTTAGTGAGGAAATCATTAGTAGCCGAATGATTGCTGGATAGGAGATTTATGTTAAAATCCCCTGTAATGATACAATTACTGTTTCTAAATGCACGGTTTTGAAGAAGATCATTGATAGCAAATAAAAATTCATTCATACAAGCAGACTGTGGTGGTCTGTATATAACACCGATGAGGCGATGAGCAGTTTCTGACCTTTCTGAGTTACAACTTCAACAAATAAAGACTCACTTGCATCAGTCATACATTTCAAGTCATCTATGACCACATAATCAAGTGAACATGGTATATACATGTATAGCGCCACGCCACCCCCTGGTTGGTTAGATCTGTTATTAGTGACGATCCTGTATTCAGGTAGCGTAACTAAATAATTAGCGGTCTCTGAAAACCAGGTTTCTGAGAGAGCAATAACCGGAGGCACTGACAATTCAGTATTTCCTAAAAATGATCGTAATTTCTCAAAATTTCTATTTGCACTTCTAATATTAAAGTGCAAGACAAATAAGTTGTCATTCTCAAGTGTTTTAGCATAATCTTTGAATAAACATTCGGTATAGTACGCAGATGAAGGAAGATGTACTGCTTCGTCATGAGAATCAAATTCAAGTTGAAGCTCATCAAAATTGCTAGCAAGAGCATTGGTGGCAAAATGATCAAACCTTGTATTACTGTCATATCTATGCGAGATAACATCATTTCGACTCCCCTGTACTACTGTTATAAATTCATCTTCGTCTAAATTGTTAAAGGGGAAATGTTAGTTGTCAATCATTGACATTTAAACTACTTATAACAGAATAAAAGCAAAAAATATTGAATGATACAAGGGATAAAACAAAGGTCAGAATTGCTTCTCGGTAAAAACGTATCGCGGAATTGTATTTGACATAACTAAAAGAATTAATGCACGAATATGAAAAGTTCTTAAGAGAATTTATTTGATAGTAAAGAAAAACTGTTCAAAGTGATCCACTTGAAGTATGTCCGCTTTGGAAGTAGTGCTAATAAAATTCATATGCAAAACAGAGAAATGCGATGTGCTTGAATATCCAAGTATTAACATCAACTGAACCCCTTCTTTGGGCAGATGGATACATGTATATCTGTGTTTGAGTTTTTCAAAGTTTTGAAAAAAGCCTGTGTGTATGTACTTTGATTGGATGCAGTTTTTTGTGCTATACTTTGGAGAAAATAATAGCCAACATGTCATGAATATTCAGATTGTAACAAAACTGACATTGTTGTATGTCCGTGCAGGTGAACCTTTGTTGAAACCCAAGAGCATGGCCTTCCAGTCTCGTCCATCCAGAGGGAGCCCTAGGAGAGAAAGGAGGCTTGGATTTCCCAAAGAAGGTACTTGTAGATTAGATTTTAGCATGATTATTGATCAAATGATGGTTGATTTTCATGGTTTATTTTACCTGACTGCTAAGAAAGCATATATACATGTATGTACTTGTAAGTAAGCAACCCAGGGGGCTGACGGCTTTAAGTCTTCTCTGAAGGACTTAATGTTCTAAAACGTTTTGAAACATCAACATTTATCTGGCAATGAAATGGAAGTAAGGTGAATTAAGGCCACCGCACACCTTACGATCGGTCTGCAATCCGATTTCAGAAGAAAATGTAATATCATTTGACAAATCATTTAAAAATGAAAAATGTTTTTGATTGAGGGTCTGAATAGTCATACAGATAGTAAAATTGATGATACGGCCTTTGCAGAGTTTTCTAGTCGGTGGAATGGCCAAATTGGCTCCGAGTCGCAGTGACGTCACAAAAATCGTACGACCGACTACGATTTGAAACTAATTTTGCCCTTATTCTCTGTAGAAAGCTGACAGCTCATCCAAACCCTATGTTTAGTATTCATATTACTTTTCAGAACCTGAATAGGGTAGATTTCATTTGTTATAATGCCAATTTTTAATGCAACAGCGATTTATTTCACAAATCGGATGGCAGACCGATCGTAAGGTGTGCGGTGGCCTTTACATGTAATCCTTCAATTACTTCTACAAGGTGTACTTAGGTACTACATGTATGTGCTGTTACTCCAGCACTTATGATTAAAGAGAACCTATTGCTAATTTTTTGTAAAAGATTGTATATCATGATCATGAGAAGGCATACATGTACAATCATTCCCTAGATCTCAGCTGATAGACGTACATGTAGGTTCATTACAAATTACTACTGCACTTACCCCATCATTTCTCTTACTAAAATGCTATTTTGTGTGAGCAGAATTTTTCTCATATAGATATTTTAGCGAATTGAGACACTGCTTTGTATTCTTGGTTGGAAACTATTTCGGTGTTCTTTTTTGTTGTTGAACATTACACATCAACATTCAATTATAAAATCAAATATGATGGTACCAGCAAATGTACATGTATAATTTGCACATGTACATGTATGTATGTAGTATAAAGTATGTGATTCTCCTATACATCGAGTGTACATGGACTTGTACAGTGAATCCTCAATATAAAGAACAATATGATTTAACAAACTCTCATTATAACAATGTAATTTTCCCGGTCCCACCTCTTTGTATTCTATTGTTTTTTTTAACCTGATATAACAAGGTTTCAGTGTAACAGCAAAATTTCCTTATTCCCAAGGAGTTTGTTAAAAAGAGGTTCCACTGTAACTTGCTACTGAGGAATAGAAACAGTCTTTTATGCAATGCATTGTATAGAGCACACACAGAAAAGTAAAGAAAAGTCTGAAATGGGAAATAAGAAATGAAAACGAAGAGAAACAGACACTTTACCCATTCACAGTATACTTTAACACCTGTGCTAGTGTTTGCATCAAGGCCTTATACTTTCTTGTACTTGACACAAGAGGGCACTGCTGGACATGCCAGTAGTTTACTGGTATTGAATGTGGTGTGCAAGCAAGGGCACGTTGTTACAAGATATCAACAAACTTTCATTCATGAGCTTTATTTATTTTTGGTGAACATATTTGACAGTTTTATTTTTATATTTTTCTGCATGATGTGATAGGATTCAAATTGATTTAGGATTCAGTTACATGTACATGTACATGTGTAGTATGTACTAAAACTGAGCATATGTACAAACTGTTCAAAGTTTACAATACCTTGTTAAAAAATCTTGAATGTAGTTTTATGGTTTTTCTTTGGGCATTGCCAAAATAAATTTATGAAATGAGTTATATTGTAATCAAAATATTTCTTGCACATGTATGTTTGTAGAATTTTGTTTTGAAAAAGGAATTCTTACTCTGATACCTGTACTATTCACATGTAGTAATTATTTCTGGGGGAAAAAAAAATACTGGTCTATTTTGTATGTACTGTACATGTACTTTGTGTGAAATTGTTTTGTGTAATAAGTTTTGAGAGAAAGAAAGGGAAAACCCTTCCTACATGTACATGTACATGTTGTCAAAATGTGGTAAATGTACAATGTATTGTTTAGCTTTTGAAATTGAAAATACTGAAATTGAAAATACTGAAAATCAGTCTTTTGTGGGAAGCAAGATGACAAGTTGCTGAACTTGTCATGATTCAAAAAACAATATTTCTTGAGATATGATGATACATGTAGATGATTTTTAAAAATAAAAATTGTTCTTGAAGTTGATAAATGGAAGGATTTAGCAAATGAGAGTCAGAGAGTGTACCAAAACTACCAATAAAAGTGAATAGTGAAATGAATTAAGAGAGAGAGAAAAAGAGAGAGAGAGAGAGAGAGAGAGAGAGAGAGAGAGAGAGAGAGAGAGAGAGAAAGGGAAAGAGAGAAAGAGAAAGAGAAAGAAAGAGATTGTAAATAATTGAGAGAGCCTGGTACATTGCTTTAAGGATGCTCTATATTCTTGTAGCGATTATTTATAAATTGAAAGAATGCCTTATCATACATGTAGCTTTAACTTGATTTTTACCGGAGGAGTGTTAGGGACTATGGTACATGTACATGTACATGTATCTACATTGTATACAATGTATAGACAAGGTTGGATGGGATCGGGTTTCTGTGAAGATCGACAGAAATCTTTGGAGGATGCAAACCAGGGAAATGTTCCCTGCATACATGGTACATATACACCTCTTTCCCCCCAAAACCACTAATCTACCTATGTACATGTACATTGGAATTTATTCAAATAAATTACATGTTTTTGTTTTTTCCATAATTTCACATATGTGTACATGTAGCTGTTCACTACTTCACTGTATTTATCACACATTCATCCTGAGTTGACATTTAGTGAAGTAAAATTTGACTTAAATATATCAAAAACTATATACATGTATATATAGCTTTTGATGAGATACAGCTTGAGAGGTTACCAGGCTTCACATTTGCATCGGAGACACATCTAATGGACTCTTTCACGCAATTAATAACCCTGACACAAGCCCACCATTATTGACATGCACAAACAAAGAACCAGTACCCCCAAAACCTGGTATAACCTGGGTTATATGCAATGGCTCTTTTGTTTGATGAACAGTTATAATCATTGGCCAGTAGAGTGGAGTGTTCTTCAAGAGTTTGGTTATTAACCCTTTCAAGACAATTGACCACATCTTGTGGTTTGGCTCAATAACTTTTGATTCAGAGCTCTAAAAAATATACTACATGTAGATGCACAAGTAGAAAGAGCAAAATTTTCTGCATACACTATGTCCATTTTTATTGCATGACCATATTGCGTTTGATGCCAGGAATTTTAAAAACAAGAATAAGCTTTGAGATCCTTAAATTGGCAACACATTCAGAGGTTTAAAATCATTGTTTTTCATCAAAATTGGCAATTTCTTTCAACTATTCATCAAATTTCTAACCATGTATATTGTTTTCAAAGACATTACACCTTATTTGAACCATGTACGTAGCACTACAAGAAAAATATTATTGTTGCCAATGTGAAGAACAAAATGTGATCAATTTAGCCCTTAAATAATCCCTGTCCTGAAAGGGTTAATAACCCTGACACAAGCCAGCCATTATTGACATGCACAAACAAAGAACCAGTTCCTCAAAACCTGGTATAACCTGGGTTATGCAATGGCTCTTTTGTTTGATGAACAGTTATAATCATTGGCCAGAAGAGTGGAGTGTTCTTCAAGAGTTTGGTTATTAAATGTTTGCTCTACGGCTAAACTTTTCTAAGCCTGAGCATGGATAGGGCTTTACCCCCTCTTCAGAGTCTCTTCTCTTTGCTCTTGCGCACCCTAAGCTATCTCTGTTATAAATGCAAATACTGTAGATAGTTTAGTGCGCTTTTTTACAGGTGCTTCGAGTGGCGTTATGAGAGCCAGCGTCTCCAGGCATAAGGCCACCGTTGCCATCTGTGTTAGAGATCGGATATATATTATACTCTGGAATATTGAAGCTGGAGATGGATTTTCCTTTAAGCTAATTATTGGATTGTAGAGAGGTTCATGTGGCAGGCAACTTATTCAAGGTGTCTACTTGCAGTTCAAATGGATACTGAAGTCTAAAACATATTGGATTACTGGAAAGGAAAAATATCTTATCTTTTGAAATTGGATTTTAGTTTTATGAATGCATATACTTGATACAGGGTAGATTTGGCAGGTTTTTGAATGGAGCAGACTGATGGAATAATCTTTGTATCTATTTTGCACAAAATTTTCATAAGAGCCTTTGGATATTCCATTACTAACTTTATTTTGTTGTAGCAAGCATTCATTTGGATTTGTTGTGGCTGAGTTTCGATGAGTTTATTTGATAACTACTGTAATTGATTATTGTTTTATTCGAAATGATGAATGTTTGTTCTTAACAATGAATGGAAATTGCCTTTGTCACTAGGAACGGAGTACAAGTGAATTTCAAAATTTAATCACCACTGGAATTCAGTGGAAGTTATCAAGGAAAAGCTATATTATCATCAATATAGTGCATAAGAATTTGCCATTCCTGTTTTATTTGTGGTTCTTGCCTGGAGCTAAGCATAACAAATTGTTTTTTAACATGTTTCTGAACATGTACAGTGAATGGTTTGTGCATACATACAAGTACGTAATCTTGCTCTGTCTTTTTCAATAATATTGGCTCTCACTTCATCTCTCTCTCTCTCCCTTTCTTTGTCTCTTATCTTGTACAATTCTTTCATTTTATGTTCTATCCCTTTATGTTCACTATCTTAGTATTTTCTCTTCTTTATTTCATCTGTCTTTCTGTAAATCTCATTTCCATTTTCTTCTATCCCTTCTCCTCCCACTAAATCTATCTACATGTACAATACATGTATGTATTTTGATTCATTGCAAGGTGTCAAAAACTTTACAGGTGGGTGTTTGCATGCAGTGCAGTTATCATATTCACATTCATATTGCCATAAAAATATGAGATTATGTTTTTATCTGATTTTTTTAAAGGAACAATTACTTGTAAAGTTTGCGATTTTGTGCAACATTTAAAATATTTTGTTAAAAAACAAATCTTATTTTGAGTGTGACAGCCTGTTCTGATGCCAACTCACTTTTACTGATGTGGCGTTGAGTGGGAGTACAATAACCTTGAGTCACCTGTCCAAGATGACACTATCTTTGTACCAATGACACACACGGGTGGTGTCTCCCATCCCAACCAAGAGGGACCCATGATGTCATTTTTCTCACCCCTTTCTCAATCCATCTTTCATTAGGGCTATTGGTTATTTTCTCCCTGAGTAAATTTAAAGCATGCTTTTGGCGTATCAGTGCTACATGGTCATCAGTTTTCATTAGTTCCATGAAGAGTGATGCATTGGGGCATGGAGAAGAGAGCTGTATCAATGAGTCATACTTGTGCATGCTGTGGACAGTGATCTCCCTCTTGATAAAGGATGACACACGGTATGAGTGTCCAGGTTGTCATGTTTTTTTCATTGACCAGTGTGGGTTTTAACCTATTTTCCTGCAAGTCTTCACTTTACTCATTTCAGTTGATGAAAGATTCACTTATAAAGAAAAGGCAACTTGCTTGTACTACACTGCACTGTAATATACAGTATCAGGTTGGAAATGCTTTGTCATGCAGAGGAAATTTTTGTTTACTGCTTTCTTTCAGAGATTGCTCTTTCCTGATATTAATTGAATTTTGAAGAGGCTTGAAATAGTTTTCTGCAATATATTGGAGAATGGCACTTACAGCAGTTTGTGTTGGATTGTCAAAAACTCTTTTGCTGCTACATGTATACTTTCTCTTGTGCTGATGAGGACTAAAGGGCTCTGATGTGGCACATTTGGGGAAAGGTTCTGACTGCAAGCAAACTTTCATTTGCCTAGTGCCTACATGTACCTGTGGAATTAAAAATTTTGAATATTGTAAATATTAGTTTACCATTTTTTGCACATTTCTTTGATGTCTGGAATGTAAGTCTCTGATTGGTATTTCTCTTGATGCATTACATGTAGTAAGTATATTTGATCTTTCTTTGAAGCATTAGATGTGATTTTATATTTAAAAAAATATTTTTTGAAAACTTGAGAGTTGAGACTCAACTTACTCTTATCCTTATAATGGAATTGTAGAGGAGGAAGATTCCGATGGGATTGATTTTTTTAAAGTTTTGGATTAACTTATTTTGATCCCATCACTTTTTTATATACCTATCATTGTCTCGCTTTCTACATTCATTTTTTCTTGCTTCTTCGCCTTAATTGGTGTGCTTTTCAAATGTTTTTTTGATTTATATATTTACCATGTTGATATATTGTTTTTATGAAAATGTGGAAATATATTTTGAACTTTGAACTTTGTGTATCCCTTATAAAATATTAATTCATGGATGAAAATGCCTTTGACAAAGCAAATTACATTACATTAAGTGCTTTAATAATCTATATAATGGATATACATGTAACATTTTTGCCTGTAACATAATTAGACTTGAATGGACTGACAAGTTTACTTTGCAACTGCTCTGCCATGTACAGCATAAATATGATTTTCACATAAATCCAGCAGTATTTAATGTTTAGTATTATGTGAAAACCATATTTATGCAAGTACATGTACATGTACATGTATCTTATCTCTTTTGCCCTGCATCAACTCATTACTGACCAATTTATTCCTGATGACACTGAAATCCCATTATCTCTAGACTCTGCAGGGAATTTATGATGGAATAATTGTATCACTCTGTTGCTTAGCAACGAGAGTGCGGTGCATGTGTTGTTTTCAGGGAGTCCATTAATTTTAGAATCATTAAGGCCAATATTGTTAGGGATACACATACCGTCTGCAGCGCAGCTTGTTTTTGTTGATGAATATTTAGCATGGCATGGCTGTTTTCATAATTTATAGTATGACTCATGATCAAGATAGAAAAAAAACCCCACCTTCTGGCTTACATATTTGACGAGATCATAAAAAACAGCAGAGTGAAATTTGTTTTCTGTACTGACATTTTACATTAATCCCATCTTTAAAATGTACATACATTTAGTGTGTTGTCTCATACATTTATGTAACCCTTTACACATATCTCTCTATGTAAAGCTTGATTTGTAAGTCTATATGATTTTGATTTGATATTAGGTACATGTATGCACTCCCTCTTACTATTGATCATGGAGCATACAATGTACATAAATTACATGTACATTATGCACAATAACTAACCAAAACCATATGGCCATCATATGAGCAGTGCCTAGACAAAACATATATACAATTGAAACCAAAGACAATCTATGCATTTATTATTATAAGCAGTGGTAGAAATGTGCTAAATGAAAATGGTGAGGTTGAAAATCAATTAAATGCCGCTTTCCCTGCAGGCTTTCCATTAGTAACAGCTGCTGATATTCTGACTGTGAGCAAGCTCCCTATGTACAGTTTTGATGAGTTACACACTTTACAAAGCAATATTTTTTTCATTCAGTGGTCGTAGTAGTTAAGAGGAGCTCTTGAAACTGCAGGACTATTATTCCAGTAGCTTTCTCGAGGTATCAGTTGCGCATCCATGCATCATCTTCAGTGAATCATTTTTCGTGAAATAAAACTGTATTTGATCTAGGTACATTGACTGAACTGATTGGAAGGAAAGGATTGCAAAATAGCTGTTTTGGAATTTTGGAATACTTGTATGAGTGCACCATGAAATTCAGTGTATCACCAGTTTTCTATAGATTGGATTTTCTGACTGAATTAATTGGAAGGAAAGGATTGCAAAATAGCTATTTTTGAATTTTGGAATACTTGTTTTGAGTGAAGCATGAAATTCAGTGTATCACCAGCTTTCCACAGATTGGGTTTTCTGACTGAATTGGTTGGATGAAAATGATTGCATGGTTTTTACTTTTTTCTCTTTTTTTTCTGAATTGCTTGGATGAGAATGATTTCAATACCTGTATTTTGGAATAAATGACACTGGCAGAGCAGTGCATGGCTTATTATCAGTTTTCTACAGATTGGCAAATGTGTGCCTTCAATTTTCTGTGTCTGAAATAAATTTTTATCTGCCTTTCCGCATTCAGTGCATTTTAGTATTTGTTGATTTTGGAGTTGAACGTCGGGCGGAATGAGGGATATGGTTTTCAACGATGAATGATGGATATTCCTCAAGTTTTCAAGTGTGCAAATTGCTGATGTAAAAATGATGAAGGTTCATTCAGATTCAAAGAGGAACAAACTTCCCTGGCATTGTGTTTACATGATTCTTGATCATTTTTGTGTAGTTATGAGAGATGTAGACAGTGTATGTACATGTATGTAAGGCCAGATGATATGAGGCATTGTTTTTGGAAGAAGTGCAAAATGCAAATCTTGTCAACTTTTAGATCAGTACACTACATGTATTCATATAGTGAGTTGATATCTTCATTGGATTTCAGATACACCTGTACATGTACATACATGTACATGTATGTAAATTTCAGTCATTGCTCATGTATTAGATGTTTATAGGCAAAGTTGTCTGCCTTGCAGTATGGAGATTACTGTACATGTATATGGTCAAAGAAAATGCTTATAGAAAACCCTATGATGAACAAGAATAGGACAGATTAAAGGGGATTACTTGATAAGTGATATCTGGTGGAGATTCTATTAATCCCAAAGAGTCCTCACCCTTGGTTGCAACATAATGGGTGAAAGGAGAGATTATCTCCCTTCTTTGCAGGTCATTGGTTTTTTGATCCTTTAGAATTGATAGCAACCATCCACTTACAACTGTAGCTGGCACTAGAAATCTGCTTTCAAAGTACTTGGCTTCACTGACTTCAAAGTAGTAGGTTTGATAATGCCCTCACAATTTTTTCTTGAGGAGAAAGTGATTTACTAGGTCTAAGAATTACTTTAGTCTGGGTTATTAATGCAGGGATGAAATTGTCAAGATGTGTACTTAAAGGACATGAGGTATGTTAGGAATAGGGAGACTGGTTCTACCATTTAGGAATTTTTTAAAATATCATTAATTGAAAGTTAAAAGTACATTGTACAATGTACAACAATTTGTGCAGTACTTAGCTTGCAGCCAAATTTTAGTCAGTTTAATCACTGTCTGAATACAATTCAGAGTGTATAGTCATGGATTATATTTCCGAACAGCATTGTATTACCGAATGCATACAGTTAAGCGCCTAAAATGGCTTTCGTATGGGTGGGACTGCACATATGTTCTCCACACAATTTGACACAGGGCAGAAGATCATAGAATGAGGTAAAAAAACAGAAGTAATATCTTATAACCTGCTCTCTCATCACCCCCCAGTTGTCATCCGGTTGGCCCCAAATCGGGGTAGGTTGTGTGTCTTGTTCGCATAGGGGGCACACGTTCGGTAATGCAATACCTTTTTCTAGAGACCAAAACGCCCGTCGTTGGGAAGGGGTTCGCTCGGAAGGGAATATCATATTAAATCTATGTTGTCTTTTTCAAATTCCACCAACTTCTTTTTCTGTAGCAAGCATTCATTAGGTAAGTTTGACAGATATTCATTTGATATTTTATTTGCTATCGTTGATTTTCTGAAAAAGTGTTCGGTAATGGGATCCTAAGGGTAAATGTGACCAGGCACCACAAAACCACCAAAAAGTCGCACTGTGTGATTTTCAGGTAGAGCTCAATCAATGTGTTTTTGGTTTGCATGGTCAAATTTTAGTTTTGAGTATTTCCTGAAAGAGTATACTTTTTTTTAAGTAATCTAAAAATTTGGAGGCACCAAACAATCTAAAAGTGGTATTTTTGACAGTTTTCTATTAGACTTATGTGTGTCTTCTCTGGATTTTGTTGTACTACTTTTCTTTTTTAAGACCCTGAATACTTGTCTCATTTTGATCTCCCATAACTTTTAAACGGAGTAAGTTCTTGCATTGATACTTGTGCACAATGATGAACAGGATATGCCTAATTAGTATGCCAAGTTTTAGGACAATCTGATAATCCATTCATAGAAATTTTTATTGAGTTCTAATCCTCCTTTTGTCACCTTAGCACAGGACCTTGTACATGTAAGTCAGAGTGCTTCAATAGACTACAAACTTTAAACCCTTATTTCTCAACATTCTGAGGGACTGTGCATTTACTCTTTGTACAGTGAGTTAAGAACATCCAATGCTAATGAGTTATATATCATTTAAAGCTTAAAATCCCCTCTTTCAGAATCAGACCTTAACTAAAAATTCCTATCTGGTGACTTTTTGGTGGTTTTGTGGTGCCTAGTCACAAATATTGCCTTATCAATTTTTTTTTTTTAGAAGTTTGCAAAGAAAAGGAACTTTGGATATTTGGAAAGAAATCTCATTCAAGTTTGGGAATGTTGCATGGGCAGTAATCATCAGTCTTTTCATTACAGGCCACCAATATTTCTCCCCTCTTTCGAGTATATCATGTACAGTAATAGTAAATATAGATTGTATTACAACTACTAGAGCTCTGATTAATTGATCACTACATGTCTATTCACAGCCTCAGACATACAAAACCATAAGGTCATAAGATGGATTGAATGTTACATGTACAGTATGTGTCTACATGTTCTCTTGTTTATATGCTAGACTTGTAAACCACAGTCTATTTTTGTCACTGTAAGCTTATTGTTTAAAATTAATCAATATTGCACTTCATGCAGGTGTTTTGGTACTGTATGGATCATGTTTACTCTTGTTGTTCAGTGTGGGTGACCCATGGTCATAGCCAACCAACGGGTTTTGTAGTAATAGAATGTCCATAACCGTTTCAATGCCTTCACTTTTTGAATGATTACCATGTTTTTAGAATGAACTTTCAAGTGTTAATTTCAGCTTAAAATAGTGCTTTGTTTCTGTGTTAAATTGGGTTTGAAATCCATGGGTATAAACTTCAGAATGAAGTTAGTTACCTGATTCGGTTTCAAGAAGCCATTCTTGGTCCAACCATCTTCAATGTTCACATTCTTGTGCAAGATTTGCCAATCATGGCACAGAAAGGATTAGGAAAATAGCGGAGGTGTGTCTTTGAGAGGAAAACTGTCTCTTCTGCCCATGGGTTGTAGTGCATTAAAATCTCTGAACACAATAGGTGGACTGCTATTTTTTCTAAATAGCCCTCACAAAAGAAATTTTGATTTTTAAACTGTAATCAACCTTTCCCAATTGCTTTGAGACACTTTCTTTCACAATTCAATATCATGACTGGAACTCAACTTTATCTTTAAGCAAGTGATGCATGGTGGAAGTTTTCATGGGCTCGAGGGTTTTAAATCAATGACTTGACTAGCTTTTCACAGGTGACTGATATCTATTGAAAAATGTTACGCCGTTGGTTTTATGAGTTTCGTAGATGGGTTTGAATCTTTTTTTAAGGTCAGTCTTCTATAGGGTAATCACATAATCAGGTTAGTTGATACCTGTTTATGCAAACACTTTCTTTTGATAGATAGCCAGGAAGGTCTTTGCAGATTTATTGATGTTGAAATGAATGTTTCTAGCATTATTGACAGAGGTTATGTGGCATTTGTGTATGGTGAATAAATCTTGTTTATTCACACTGAGCATTCATTATTTCGAAGAAGGCTGAAACTATTTCCTCTGTATGGCCTACATGTACCCTTAATTTCGGGATAAAAAAAACTGCCTTTCTTTGATTATATACATTAGCACTAAAGACGAATGGTACCTTTTGGTGTACATTAATGGATGCAGTTACATGTAAGTGTGTGTGATTTGAGTTAGAACACAAAAAATTATCATAATTTGTGAATTATTTGTGAAAACCTGATTTTTGTGGTGTTCCTTATTTGGAACTGGAATGGCACTGCACTGTGATATGGGCTTCTTTTTCTGTCAGTTTTCACCTGCTCATGATATCCCATTGTCTCTGTGGGTTTGCACCGGAGTACAGAACTAGAACTATACACTCTTGTATGGAGAGGTATTGATTGGTACAGTTATTTTTAATTAGTTGGTCTCACAGACCGGCTAGCCATGAGCAGCCTTCATCCAGTCTCTGGTCGCTCGTTGATTACAAGAGCTTGATTAAAATACACCTTGGACACAGGCTTTGGGTTGATTGGATGTTAATTGCTTTCCTGCATTTGTAAACATATACATACTTGCGGACATATTTATAGTTGTTGGGTTAGATAAAGAGGATGGGCTGTGTAGGAAATTAGCAGTGTAGATATCAAAACGACACCCCAAGCTAAAGGGATGCAGCAGAAATGTGCATGGAATATCACTTGAGCTGTCATTCTTCCGAGATCATCTGACTGTGGAGTATTTCAAATATTAGAAGACACAGTTTTGGACCAGTTGTGACAAATGAAAGCTTTCAGGGCCAAAGGAAGCCGTCTTGCCTGGCGCAACTCTGAATTTGAGGATGGATTTACATGTATTTGAGGAGTTGTGATTATTTTAGTAAATGTTTTGCTACTTTTCTGCTTCCTGTTTTGATAGTGCAGCTTGTACATATACATGTATGCCATTGACGCAAAGCCTGGAATATGTACATGTACACAAGTACTTATTAAATCCTTGGAGGGATTATACTTCTGCATTAGAAAGTGCACTAATGTGGTGTATCAAGACAGCATTTTAGATTTTCATTTCCTGCTTGACTGGTTTCATGTAATCTTCAATCGCTCCCTTGATAGATCAGTGGAAAGTGTCTGGAATCTTCACGGCCAAATTTATTAAATCTGTGCAACCTTTCCATTCGCTAGTTGGTATACAGTGTGAGTCGATAAAAAGGAAACCCATATTCAAGCCCCAGTGTCTTAAATACTAAGTAAAATCGGTGAAATGTATTCTAAGGTATGATAGTTGATAATGTCTTCTTTAATTTGATAGGCTGATCGTCAAAATCTAATCATGAATGACTGAGCACTGGCTAATTTAAAAAAAACATGCCAAAATCGTCTTTGCGCAAGTTTGGGCTGAATCGTCTTCAGGAGTTACTTTCATTATTTTTGAGTGCATTCAACTAGAATGGAGACCATTCAACCAATGTAGGGTTGACTGTCCATTTCACTCAAAACTTGGGCAGAGGCAAATTTGACATGAATCAGCTATCCATGGTCGGATTTTATTCATCAAGGTGTCAAATTAAAGGAAACATAATTTAGGCTTCAATGCGAGTATCTTAGATTAAATCTGCGTCGTGTACTTCTTGCAACGATATTTACAGAATCTTGGTTTCCTTTTTTTCACTCACGCTGTATACATGTACATGTAAGGCTATTACCAATGTCGCCTATTTATTTTGAATGATAAATTACATTTCCCATTTTAGATGCTCAGCCAGGTGGAAAATGACTGCACATTTTGTAGGGCCATTTTACCGTTATCCGGCATCTGATAATTTTCAGATCCATCATTCAGAGTACCGGTAATGTCAACATGCATGAAATGAAAGATATGCAGTTGTGCTATGTCTACAATATTGTGTGAGCCTCTGTAGTACTGTAATTTTCCCCTCCGCTTTGTACTAGGGAAATGGTTGAATGTGCTTCGAGCTTGACATCATCTGGTTGCCTTGGTAACAGGAATATATACCAGGATCGGGCATCCCTTTTCATTTCAAGTGTTGTGTTCCTGTTATTAAGGCTTATACTTGATACTTTGATCTCACTTTCCCATGCATACATTCTCTTAACAGTGGTATAAAGAATGCAGAATATATTGTTCTTTCCTCTTAAACTTTGTGATGCATGGCTAATAGTTTTTTTTTTCAGGAACTGATTTTGTTATTATTCTCTTTCTGCTACTGAAACGAAAGTGTTGCCTGTTCAGAATCCGATAACTTGGAAGTTGGTGTCAAAAGTTTTTTTCTCACTGAAGAATTGTTTGAGTCTTGTCCTACAGGTATAGATGTTTCCTGATAGTCATTAATGGTTTTATTAACTAATGTCATAATCATGAGTTTGACTTTGCCAAACTAGGTGCCATTTTGGAAAATGACAGAATTGATTCATTTTCATTTGACAAATTATAGGAATTGGATGCATTCTTCATCAGAAAAACTTTGTGCTCTATGAATTGACAGCAGTACCTGGATAATTTTTGACTTTTGGTGTTCATAGTCAACGTTTACAGATTCAGCAATGTGAACAAAGGAACCACCATATTTTTATTTGAATGGGACTACAATAAATCATGAGTGCAATAAAGAGAAAAATCGCTCGGAGAAAGCATCGGGACGATTCAGACGTCTTCCTGGAGGATGACCATCGTAGAGACGTTGATCGCCATGAAGCCAAGGGCTTCTTTCAGAAGTATCTCAGCAGATCACTCCAGAATTTGGATGATTTGTACTGCTTAGATGATGATGGCGAGGTTGAACTTGACAATGAATCAGTTATTTCACTTCCATTGACGGCTACCACAGTGACAGACAATGAAGGAAGTGATTACGAGCAACATTTTGCAGGTAATATTACAGAGTTGCGTTTCATCGTGTGTGAATTCAGGAAGCCTGTATGTTGATTATTTTCTTTTCCATCATCTACATACAGTCTGATGCATGCATTTGCATAAAAAGTAATTTTCATTTTTTCAATTTCAATTTTTAGAAATATCCAAAAGGTGTTATTTGTTTGTGATTACATAGGGCAGAACAATTGTTTGTACATGTATATTTGTTTTATCAACTTACATGTAGTTCCCCTTTTTTAGATCAAGAACCAGTATTGGATATAAATTTTGGTAAAATTCAATCTTCCTTATCATTAGCAAATTTAAAAATGTTGATACATGTGCTATTAAAGTAGGAATCATAATGTAAGCTACATGCACACGTACATGTACATGTATATTTATCACATTTACAAGCAGAAAATTTAGAATTAAGTGTATGAACAATTGATTATAAAAAGCAATTTTAAAAATGCATAAAATGACTTTACTGAGCACCTCTTTTGGACTTTGACTGTATTCAACACTTCATGAGGCATTTGGTTTGCTACATAAATTGCAATAGATGTGCATCGCTTATCATCAGATAACAAATTATGCTCTCATCAATACTACATGTTGTGATCACCTTTTTGTCTATGCAAGCACAATGAATCACTGCAGGTACATTGCTTCAATGTTTGCATGAAACTAACAAATCAAGGAGTAGATAATCATGATATGAGATGAGCAGACAAGTATTACACCAGTAATAGTTTATTTATTCAGACTTCTTTGTCAATGTCCTTCACCTTTGAAACATGTCATAATTATTCAATGATTATTGACATTACAGATAGTCAGGTACATTGTACAGACCTGTCAACCTGCATGTAGCCTAGGAACTTGTTAAATTTGTATTCATATCCAAACACATTATGTTGGCCAGTGTACTAGTATTAGATAAAGATTTTACTTCTCGATGATCAAGAAAAATAGAGTCTCAAGTTTTTCAATATTAGTTTTCTGTACTTGGTACAAATTACATGTCTGTTCAAGAGAAGGGTTGGTCTTTTAACAGAATGACAATGTGTAATGATTCTGCAGTTTTGTATTTAGAAAAATTAAAACATACATGTGCATGTACATGTTCAGGGGCCCGTTGCACAAAGAGTTGCGTTTAAACGCAACTCTTAAAATCAAACGCAAGTCCTAAATGCGCACTTCTGATTGGCTGAAAATAAAGTTGCGTTTGATTTTCCTGAGTTGCATTCAAACGCAAGTTTTGTGCAACGGGCCCCTGATGTTCACTTTGCTATGTACACTGTATATCATACTTCTAAAAAGAGTGTGCATTAAACCATTGCCCATAAGAACTGTTTAGATTGCATTTGTCTGGGGAATATAAATAACTAGCAGCAGTACCCGTGGAAAAATTCCACGGGTGCTAGCCAGGGAAGTATGGATTGATTTTTGCGAACACATCTTCTTTGGAACAATGTTGAAATTATTACTGTTTTAAATTGTGGCTTATTAAAATTATATTGAATGTGATAAACATATTACAATGTTTTTGTTACCAAATAATCATATTCAAACTATATGTTTTCAAATGATAGGTTAATATGTGTACATGAATATCATGTATTTTTTTAATTAATAAGACAAATGCTTAATAATTATGGTTCTATGGGTAATGGTTTCTAAAAGAAATATTTTGTAATTTTTGTTTTTCATCTAAGTTAATTTTTAGTTTCTCTTGTATTTATCTTAGATTCTTTTAATATTGTTTTATTAGTTCAAGTGAATAATACATGAAATATTAAGAGAAAAATAAGTTTAAGATTACAACATGTCATTCTTACTATAGAATATGTCACATGCTTTTTTTGAAAGGTAAAAGTCTGTTTGTTTGTTTTTTATTTGGTTTTGGGCTAAAATAATTTATCATTTTTATGTCTTATAGTGGTGATTATGTATAATACACTTTTGCTGATGAGAGAGATTGCATATCTACTGTTTTTATGTAGGAAATAACAATATAATTATTTCAAAACTTGTTTCCACGTGAAAATCACTGGCCATATAATACTGTGAAATTAATCTTATTTTATTTGAGCTAATGCCTTTTAACTTCCATTAAGATTGTTTTATGTTTTTGTGTTTATTGAAGCAAATTTTTTACCTGTCCTTTCCCACCCCGTTCTCACAATATCACCTAAGGAGAAACGTGAGCGAAAGTGCCTGATGCCTAACATATGAAATTCTACCGTGCCATCCATTACATTTTTTTGTAATGAAACATGATTTGCAAAAGTCATAATCCAATTTACTCACGTACCCCTGCAATATTTGAGACCCCAGATAAAATTGTGAATCCACCACTTAATAATAATTTGTGGACAATTATGGATGGTGAGTGCAGGCTCTATCCCCTTATCATGCCCCCTCCCCTCCCTTCACTCCAGCCAGTGGCGTATAGAAAGGTTCCACTTTCTTTGGGGGTGATTTCATTTTTTCTACAATGAACATAAACTGTTAATTAATGCCCCCCCCCCCCCCCTCCGCTTTTTACGCCCATGAATCCAGTGATTACATTTTTTGTACAATAAAATAAAATTGATGCACTCACATATGCCCCATCAGTGGCGGATCCAGGGGGGGGGGGGGCCTGGCCCACTCCCCTGAGGGAAAAAAAGACAGCCCAAAATGCTGATTTTTTTTTTTGTTGCTTGTGAGAATAATGAGGGAAAACTGGAACCCATAAAATCTGGTAACCCCCCCCCCCCCCCAATGAGCGACTTTTGGAGGGCTGGAGAAACAAAAAAAATTCTTGGAGGGCCGGCGAATTTTTTTTTTTCACTTACCCCCCCCCCCCCCCCCCCCCCACCCGCTGAGGGACTTTTGGAGGGCTGGCGAAAAAAAAATTCATGGAGGGCTGGCCAATTTTTTTTTTTTCACTTACCCCCATCCCCCCCCCCCCCAGCTGTCTATGAACATGACTCCAGTGATTTCATTCAAATTTTTCTACAATGAAGTTAATCATATCCCCCATCAACCACTGCACACCCCCCCCACCCCCATCCCGCTATCTATTCCCATGACTCCAGCATACTCTATTAATTCTTCAAAGGATTAACCGTTAACGCCCCTAGCACATGTTTGCCCCTGAAACTGAAAGAGTGAATATTGTGGCCAACTTTCATCAGCACTATTATTAACGAATTAAGCTTGATCTATAGTCTTGAGCCTCTTTCACACCGGGCCTGCGTAGAGTTGCGTTGTGCGGCGTACCGAGTACGCCAAAATTACGTGCAGGACCGGCGTAGTCCCTGCGTATGTTTTGCATAGGCTGCCGTACGGTGGCGTATGGTTGTGTACCCTGTGCATAGGCACCGCGTACCTATGGCATATGCAATTGGTGTACCTCCGCGTAGGATTACGTATAACATGCGTATGGTTGCGTTCGAATACGTATAGGTCTGGCGTAAAGGGTACGTAGGTTTGCTTATGCTGAACCCACACTAAGCAAAAGTACACAACACTACGCCCTTCCTTACGTAACTCTACGGTAGTGTTGCGTAGACTTGCGTAAAACTGCGTACTTTCTGCGTGACGCGTCCAGTGCTCTTTAAACATGTTTAATTTTTTGCGTCCATCTCGCGTACCCCTTTGCGTCCCTTGGCGTATTTCCACGTAGGCTAACGGAGGCACTGCTTGGGGCAGAGTAAGCTCGGCATCGTCCGTACGCCACACTACTAAACTATACACAGGGCTGGTGTGAAAGCCCCTTTATTATGCGCAGGATCGGCGTAGGCTGGGGTATTGTTGCGTACCCTGTGCATAGGTACCGCGTACCTACAACATATGCAATTGGCGTACCTACGCGTAGGATTGCGTATAACAGGCGTAGGGTTGCGTACGTATACGTAGGTCTGGCGTAAAGGGTACGTAAGTTTGCTTATGCTGAACCCACAATAAGCAAAAGTACGCAACACTACGCCAGCCTCAAAGGATTTTTCGTCAGACTGGTGTATGATAGCGTACTATAGCGTAGGCATGGCGTACAGTAGCGTAGTGTTTTATACTTGCGTAAAAACTGCGTACTTTCTGCATGCAGTGGTCTACGACGAAAGTACGCGAAAAAATTAGAATTTTTGGGGTCCATCTCGCGTACCCCTTTTTGTCCCTCTGCGTATTGCCACGTAGGCCAGCATAAGCTCAGTGTAGGCGATACGCCGCACTATGCAACTCTACGCAAGCCCGGTGTGAAAGCCCCTTTAGGTCTATATAGTCATGATAGTCTACAGATCTACATAGACAGAAAAATCTGTCTGGTTTCAAAACACACATACTTTTTAAATAGACTCTGCTCTCACTGAGCAGATTCCGGAATTATTTTTTTAGAGTAATAAAATGGATGTAGAATCTACTCTAATATACGGTATGAACTATGATGAATTAAATATCATCAAATTAAAAAAAATGACGATATTCGACCTAAACTGTTTCCAGTCTTGAAATAAGCAACCCAGTGAGGAATTTACTGCCGTTTTAGAATTCAAATTGATGTAGAATCTACTCAGATATACGGTGAATTTATCATCAAATTCTAACTGTAGCATTAAAAAACAGAAGATAGTCAACTGCTTCCAATCTTGGAATAAGCAGCTCAGTATTTACTGCCGGACTCCTCCCCTCGAGTTCAGCCATGCAGCCATCCCAGCCTCAGAGAGCGGGCGCTGCCGTGACCGAACACGACAAACGACAAAGAGAAGAATTTCATGCAGATAAAATAGGACAAAGGAAGTCCATAAATACAGTTTCCAACAATTTGTTAGATCTAAAGAATGTCACTCACGTCCAAAATCAACCTTAGAATGTATTTGTAAGCTCGGGAAACCGTAGTCAACTCATGTTGAGTGCATGTGTGTACAGTACATACAAATTGCATGCATAATATGGATTGTCGCGTCGATCGCAGCATTGCATTGAAATTGCATCACAGTACGTGGGTGCTACTCCTATGGTGTACTTATCACAAAGTGTACTATGAAACAATGAAATACATACGTACACATACCACGGAGCTCTATCGAGGCTGGGACACTGTGGGACAACCCCCATGCCATCGTTATTTTCTTACGGGGGTTCCCCCCCGGTAAGAGCAAGTTTAGCAAGATGGCTAACGCGAGTCGTCTAACACGGTCGCACAATGCAAGTTGATACTCCTCGTGCACAACGTTGTTCGTCACTTGCCATGCTGTGCCTGTGATGGGCCGTAAGGGAGTCGTCACTTGCCATGCTGTGCCTGTGATGGGCCGTAAGGGAGGTTGCACGGCTGACGACACCGCCGTCGTGCGAGGTATCCACACGGAAAGCAGCCGTTCCTTCGGCCTGCCCGTCCTCCCCAATCCCCCAAATCACGTTTATGGACGTCGACGGCGACGACGGGGTCGACGTGACATGCGGACTACGGGTTACACGACCTGTGGAATTATGCCACCGATCCCGCGCCACGGCGAGGGCGGACACGGCGGGGGGAAAGAGTTTTTGCTTCCACAAAAAACGGCCTTTTACGGTTTTGAGTATTAATATATAGATGTACATGTACATGTACATGTCCTACAAATATCAGCGTATCAGTCATACTGTACTGGTAAAAAATCATTCTGTTTTTCATAGCTCTGCTGTATTTTTAGCCAAGCTGTGTGAGCACTGTGTACATGGAGGTGTAATTAAGCTTTGTAAACATCTGTTTAGAATATGAATTGAAAATACATATGATCAATAGAAATGCCAGATGATGGAAAGAGAAAGAGAAAGAGAGGGGGGGGGGGGGGGGGGGGAGGGAGAGAGAGAGAGAGAGAGAGAGAGAGAGAGAGAGAGAGAGAGAGAAAGAGAGATTATTTCTGTTACCAGATGTTGGAAGAAACAAGTACACATTTTTTTTTTAATCATAGATGTGTAAAAGTGTGAAAATATACATATTACTTGACCCCATACTCAATACATGTAATTACACAGTTAAAAGCAAAATTAAAGTTCACTATTTATGGCTGGAGTTGTACTGCAAGTGTCGTAAGATTCAGGTACATGCACACCTTTTTCGATGGATGTATATAATTGATGTACATATTTCATTGTACAAATCATATGTTCATCATGCATCAGTTACACAACAAGTACAAAAATATACATTTATTCACTCCATGAAATCTACATGTATAATGAATGCATGATTCATACAATACATGTATTCTTTAATCTGTATGATATTGAATTTTGAAATGAGTACCCTTACTTATGACGAGATTTCCTGGTAAAATAAGGGCAAGCCCACAATTGTACAATATCAATGTCACAACCATATGTTTGCATTATCTGTGTGATGATGATTCAATATGATTTATCATGATGTACATGTATACTGTACTAGGATAGGGTTAGGCTTGTAGAAAAATTAAAGAAGAAAGTTGTATTAGAGCCAATAAGAGGAATGTAAGTTCAAGTCTAGAGTAATAATTAATAAAAGTGTTTATAGATTGGGTATCGATATCTGTCTTGGATATATGTTTGGAACATTTCAAGAAAATAATAAGTAGTTCATGGTAACTTGACGTTATCTTCTTTTTCCCCCCCTGCATGTACATGTACAATGTAAATTGCCTTATAAAATGCACAGACACAATATGAATATAATTCTGTCTTTCTCTTATCTCCTCTCTCTCTCTTCCTCTTTTTCTGTCTCTCTTATTCTCTCTCGCTTTCTCTCTTTCTCTCTTCCTCTTTCTCTCTCTCTTTCACTTTCTCTCTTATACTCTTTCGGTTCCATGTGTGCGTCAAGACTGGTATGAGAAATGATATATCTCGCTGTATCTCGTTGGCTTCCTAAGTGTGCATTTTCAATGTGATTTAACACGCAAAATTTGTTAATTGTGCGACCAAAAAAAAATGATTTTCTATATTCTTGAAAGAATTAAAGCGAGTTTCAAACCCCAAGCTTATTTTTTCTATTCTTTCTGATTAGAATAATCTCGTTCCTATTCTGTTCTTCTCGTTGTTCGTTTCCTGAAAAAAGATCCTTTTGCACCTAAAGTTTGATTGTTCAAATATTTCTCATATAGTTTGTGCGAAAATCCAAATTCTGCTCGTCGCATAAAACTTGTTTTAAAAGCAAAATAAGCTTGTTTCATACTTATTTTCAACTGGTAGCGATGTGTTATTATTTACTTTTGCTACTCTAAAAGTTTCAGCACTTTTGGTTCTAGAATGAATTTTATAAAAATGATTTTCTATTTGTATTCCTAAAAAAATATATATATATTTCAAATTGTGTTAAGTGTGCGACGTCGTTTGAACCTTTTTTCTTGAAAACGGCACAATCATATTCTAAATGGAGTCATACAAAAATAGATCTCTATAACATTAATACATTTCTGCCAGATGGAGCCATGAATTAATCTATAATCATTAAAAGACTGGAAATGTTTAGTTTTTCCAATATTCAAAATTATATTCATGTGCTAAGTGTATGTAAGTGTTAATTGTGCCCCAAATATTAAAAGTGAGTTCTTTTCTTGGTCAGCAGAAGCATATCTTATGTGATCACTTTCTTTCTTATCTGGAATATGTGTTCGTTGATTTATGAACAAAATAAGCAGATATGTGTCATACTTGTTTGTCAAAAGAGAAAGCAAACATAATGTTCACCTGCAGGGAGCATTATCATATTATTTGATAAACTATGGACGCCCCCTTATGTTGATATAGTGAAAATAACCGCCGAGTATCCGCTAAGTGTGCGACAAATCTTGCGACAACATGTAGTCCCACCCATTGATAAGTGTGTGAAACGAACTACGTATTTTCGAAAATATGTTTTTGGAAATATTTGGAAAATGATTGCAAGTTAATTAATACCGAAAGGTGAAAGCAGTATTTTCACAAACTGCTGTATTCACTTATAGATCAGATTCGTATCCAGCTCTTTACTTGAAAGGATACCCCCATCCCCATGCATTACTGCTGGATAGTTAAAATAGCCGCCGAATGTCCCTAAGTGTGCGACAATCTTGCGACAACATGTAGTCCCACCCATTGATAAGTGTGTGAAACGAACTACCTATTTTCGACAGTATATTTTGGAAAGATTTTGAAAATGATTGCAAATTTAGTTAATACCCAAAGGTGAAAGGACACTATTTCCAAAAACTGCTGTATTCACTTGTGGATCTGACCAAGCTCTTTACTTGAAAGGGTTCCCTACCCCCATGCATTGTCAAATTGCTGGACGCTAAGTGTCGACAATCTTGCGACAATAGACGTGTAGTCCCACTCATTGATAAAAGTATGTGAAACGAACTACGCATTTTTGAAATTATATTTTGCGGAAAGATTTGGAAAATGACTGCATATCAGTACCGAAACGTGAGAGAACAATATTTTCAAAAACTGCTGCATTCAGTTAATGAGTTATGGATCTGTTTCGCACCAAACCGTACTTACAAAAGGGTATTCAAACTTTCATTTTGTCCTTGCATTGCCATTGCTGGACCCTAATTTTTATTTTCATGATTTAAAGTTTTTTTCTAACTCTGCAGTTAGGCCCTATATCTCCTCTATTTTCATTATAGGCAAAATTGGTTGTACTTTCAGATTGCTTGGCACATAATCGATGCACACCAGAGCCTTCAGTCTGTAATTTTATAAGCATGATTCCATGTTCCTATTTCAACAACCTGCACATGCACATAATTTGCTGGGGGTGGGGGAGGTGGGGGGGGGGGCATTGCTTTGCATAAAATTCAGACCTAATGTCATCATCATCTGCTTCTAGCCTACCATACAGAGCCTGAATCTTTAAAACATAATTGCAAAGCTATAGAATCAGGCAAACAAAACAAAAGGTGTTTACTTCTGTAATTTGAGCACTAAAATTAATCCTTCCAAGTTAATGCAAACTGTGGTTCTTTGTACAGAAAAGTTAATTGGGCATGTCCAATGTATTTGTACATTTCATATGTAGTCATATACTTGTATGAGTCATATAACATGTTAAGATTTTAGAATTTCCTGAGTTTCATGTTTGGACTGGTCCATGCTCTGTAGGACCATGATAAACTTCATATATCAGACATCAGGTATAATAAAATATTTGATGCAGTCATTTAAATGTAATGCACAAAATATCTTGGACTTGCCTATTTAAATATCAGTTACACTGAAATGAACGGATTAAAAAATTGAATTTTGAAGGTCTAATGTTTGTGACACATGCAATGCATGCATCCCTCCATCTGAATAAATAGATGGTTTCTGTATCATTAGCTGGAAGGGGGGGGGGGGGTAGTGAAATTTATTTGTCATTATTCCAAATCTTTCTTCAGTGGTTTAATGAAATAAAACAGTCAGTTATAGGTAATTAAAATTCGGACAAACAGTAACTGAAAAGTCTTGTATCCACATACAGTTTAATGTTCAAGATGCATGATTTATTAATCAGACATTAATTAAGAGAGCGAAAAAAATGTTGAATCAAACATAGATAACACATTTATCGACAGAAAAGCATAGTTTGGGCAGTTTCATCAGGATGAGAACCTGGGATATTCCAAACACAACAAATTAGGAGAGGTATTCAACATGCATAGCCCATATCAGAGGGAAGTCAGATTTATATTTCATTAATTACTTCACAAAGTTATCTGTCCAAAGAACAATAATATTACAAATCATAATTAAAGAAAAAAGAAGATTTCAATTCTGAGCAGTTTCATTCAAAGTGCAATTATACCTCACATAATTTTAAACATAAAAAATCATACTGTAATCAAGTAGAAATGTTGCTTAATAATCTCCAAGTATTATCACAATGTATTGATGGCTACCAAAAAAAAAAAACACTTCTTACAAGTTGACTTATCATGATTTGAACGATAAGTAATACTGTCTTTCAACACCCCCCCCCCCCCACCAGATCAAAAACCAAAAACATAGAAATACATAAGGAATTATATGAAAATATATTGAGAGAACAAGAAACAGAGATATATAAGGAAATCAATGAGACAAAAGAATAGAAAGAGAAAAACAAATACATAAGGATAAAGAAACAAATGGATAAAAGAAGGAAAAACATAAGAAATGCATAAGAAATATATATCCATGTAAAAAGATATAGAAAGGGATAATACATAACAAGTAGAAATGTTGCTTAATAATCCCCAAGTATTATCACAATGTAATGATGGCTACCAAAAAACACTTCTTACAAGTTGGCTTCTCATGATTTGAATGATAAGTAATACTATCTTTCGACAACCCACCACTGACAGCACCCCCCCCCCCACCAGATTAACGACCAAAAACATAAAAATATATAAGGAATTACATGTATATAGGAAAATATAATGAGAGAATGAGATACAAAGAGATATATATAAGGAAATAAATAAGAGAAAAGAATAGAAAGAGAAAAACAAATACATAAGGATAGATAAACAAATGGATAAAAGAAGGAAGAAACTAAGAAATAAATAAGAAAATACAGAAAGGGACAATACCTAACACATCTGACAATAACTGGTAGAGACCAAGACTCCTTCTTACAATTACAAATCATAATTCAAAGGGAAAAGAAGATTTCACTTCTGAGCAGTTTCATTTAAAATGCAATTATACCTCACATAATTTTAAACATAAAAAAACATCCTGTAATCAAGTAGAAATGTTGCTTAATAATCTCCAAGTATTATCACAATGTATTGATGGCTACCAAAAAAAAAAAACACTTCTTACAAGTTGACTTACCATGATTTGAACGATAAGTAATACTATCTTTCAACACCTCCCCCCCCCCCCCTTCTCCCCCCATCAGATCAAAAACTAAAAACATAGAAATACATAAGGAATTATATGAAAATATATTGAGAGAACAAGAAACAAAGAGATATATAAGGAAATCAATAAGACAAAAAATTAGAAAGAGAAAAACAAATACATAAGGATAAATAAACAAATGGATAAAAGAAGGAAAAACATTAGAAATGCATAAGAAATATATATCCATGTAAAAAGATATAGAAAGGGATAATAAATAACAAGTAGAAATGTTGCTTAATAATCCCCAAGTATTATCACAATGTAATGATGGCTACCAAAAGAACACTTCTTACAAGTTGGCTTCTCATGATTTGAACGATAAGTAATACTATCTTTCGACAACTCACCACTGACAGCACCCCCCCCCCCCACCAGATCAATAACCAAAAACATAAAAGTATATAAGGAATTACATGTATATAGGAAAATATAATGAGAGAATGAGATACAAAGAGATGTATATAAGGAAATAAATAAGAGAAAAGAATAGAAAGAGAAAAACAAATACATAAGGATAGATCAACAAATGGATAAAAGAAGTAAGAAACTAAGAAATAAATAAGAAAATACAGAAAAGGACAATACCTAACACATCTGACAAAAACTAGTAGAGACCAAGACTCCTTCTTACAATGACAAATCGTAATTTAAAGGGAAAAGAAGATTTCACTTCTGAGCAGTTTCATTTAAAATGCATTATACCTCACATAATTTTAAACATAAAAAAAACATCCTGTAATTAAGTAGAAATGTTGCTTAATAATCTCCAAGTATTATCACAATGTATTGATGGCTACCAAAAAAAAAACACTTCTTACAAGTTGACTTATCATGATTTGAACGATAAGTAATACTGTCTTTCAACACCTCCCCCCCCCCCCCCCCCCATCAGATCAAAAACCAAAAACATAGAAATACATAAGGAATTATATGAAAATATATTGAGAGAACAAGAAACAAAGAGATATATAAGGAAATCAATGAGACAAAAGATTAGAAAGAGAAAAACAAATACATAAGAATAGATAAACAAATGGATAAAAGAAGGAAAAACAAGAAATGCATAAGAAATATATATACATGTAAGAAGATATAGAAAGGGATAATACATAACAAGTAGAAATGTTGCTTAATAATCCCCAAGTATTATCACAAATGTAATGATGGCTACCAAAAGAACACTTCTTACCAGTTGGCTTCTCATGATTTGAACAATAAGTAATACTATATTTTGACAACCCACCACTGACAGAACCCCCCCCCCCCCCCCCACCAGATCAACGACCAAAAACATAGAAATATATAAGGAATTACATGTATATAGGAAAATATAATGAGAGAATGAGATACAAAGAGATATAAAAGGAAATAAATAAGAGAAAAGAATAGAAAGAGAAAAACAAATAAGGAACTACATGTATATAAGGGAAAATCAATTATTAAATACATGTAAGGAAAGATAAACAAAATAAGAGAAGGGAAAAAAATCACAGTAAATGATAAAAAGAGTGCATTTTTCAAAAGATATGATTTTCCTACAAGCTGCGAGATTTATCAATATCTCATAATAGATTCATCAAGATATGAAAATCATCAATACAAATATTATATGTACATTAACAGTAAAAGAAAAAAATAATGGTGATGCCCATTATAGAGAAACAGCTGATCCATTCAGCACTTTACACAATTATATTCCTCAAAAGATTAAAAATCTATCCCAAATGAGATATAATAATAATACTAATAATATGTCTTGTTTACCCAGGATAGGTTCAGATATTATATACTGTTCTCCCTGAGGGTCCTGCAATCATACTATTTCCCCAGCTTTAGCTGAGACCGTGGTGCACAAGCATTCAAGGAATTCCTTCCTGCTACTGGGTAACCAATTTGCTAATTAAGGCTTTAAAGCATTTTCTTGATCGCGATAGTTCCTCAAAGTCCTAAAGGTTGATTGGCCGAGAAATATATATCCATCATGCAATGCGGGCCATGTCAGAAAGCAACTGCTTAGTTCTTGGCACACTGGAGATGCCAAACATTTGATGATCTTCTTCTTCTTGGATCACTACACAAACCTGTTCAGTAGAGGACGCAGGATTTATCTTTGATGTTGAACCCTTCGAAGTCTTCAGGGGTGCAGGGTTCTGGTAGATAGAGACAGACCAGAAGGTGATCCATTGTCTGTTCCTCCCTACAGTTGCACACAGTTTGTCCATCCTCATTATATACTGATTTCTGCATAAGCACTTTGCATCGTCCTGTTCCTGTCCTGAGGTGATTTGGACATGACCAGGTGGGCCATGTCTCACTGGAATCTATGGGTAGGGATTTGCTTGGACTGAAGGAGAGCTTGGCATTGCCTGAAGATAATTGGTCCACATTTGATGATGAAATACCACTTCCAGAGTTTGTGTAGACTGTTATAGAGGTTATAAGAGAATATAAGGGCCCCTCACAGCTCTCACAACTGTGTAGAAGTCTTGTAGTCTGAAAAAAAAATGAGCAAAGATGAAAATTATGATTAAAAGTGGCTTGTTGAACATGAAATCAATGCTAAACATGTAGATCATTGCTTAGGAATTATCAATTCTGTGACAGTATACAACATGTTCAAAACTTTTAAACCAAATTTTGTATAGTTTACCTTGGGGCAGCTTATGCTTTAGTATAAGTCCACACTCACAGTGTTTTTTTATGTGAGGATGTTACAAGTCACACATCTTCAGGAATCTTACCAAAAGAAGGATGATGGCCATTTGAATTTTAAAACTGATTCCAGCTATGCATGTATCACCATTACATTCCTAATGGTAGCCAATACAGACCCATACAACAAAGCTCAGTATGCATATCATCACAAGTAACTCTTACCTTGTTAGCTTAAACATTTACATTTGGCATCTTGTTCCCAGCTGCTTCTCTAGCACTATCCTTTGGGAAAGGAAATAGTAAATAATTAATGAAAGTTTCAATGTAGTGTTGGTAAAATTAAAAAGGGTCAAGAATAGATTTCCTTATAGTTTGGATAATTAGAGGGCAGAACATAATCCTCAAAATGTTTGTCCTTGAAAGCTTTTTTGCTTTTAAGAAATCACTGACAATTATTTATTCACAGGCAAGGTTCTAATCACAAGGATTCGTCTATTAGCCCATTTTTAACATGAATTTCTGAAAGAGAACAGGGTTATTGAACATAAGGACATTATTTTGTTCAGACGGAGACAGATAATGTTAATATAATTATCAAGGTCTAAAAAAGACCATGAAAGTACATTAACATGTATACTGCCCTCATATTTTAACTGTTATGTCCTAAAATAATATACATTTACTTTGAGCCAACATCTAATTACCTAGGCCTACACAAACATAAATTGAATATAGCAAAGATAATAAGAATGATGATGATGATGATGATAATAATAATAATAATAATAGTAATAATAATAATAATTACTTTACATGTGACATTAAGGCGAATCCTTTTATCTCAGCCTTTTGTTCCGATTCACCTTAACCCACGTTCGCTTTCGCCTTAACCCCCAATTTCTTTTGTGACGGAATAAACCGCATTGTTAGGATTCGCCTTAAGTCACACATAGGCTTATAGTAATAATAATAATAATAATAATAATAATAATAATAATAATAATAATCTGTTCTTGAATGGTGCAAATCACATTATGATATAACCTCCCTACGTGGTTCGAAAGTGTTTGGAAATCATTACCCTAGCTTATAGCTAGGGCAATAAGGATGGCGTAAATTATGTTATGTTTTAGTTATCAATGATATACTGTACACTGCCCTCCAAAAGTTTGGGTACACCTCTATTCAGAACTGATTTTTCACAATCACCAACATTTAATTTATCAGATATGTGACACTGTAACAATTTGATATCAAACTGAAGGGCAGACATCAGCCTTCAAGTTGATACCAGTTTAACATATGAAATAGCGTTTCAGGGGGCAGTCATGTGTTAAAATGGCAACCTAACCCCCCCCCCCCAAAAAAAAAAAAATAAATAAATAAATAAATAAATAAATAAAATAAAATAAAATAAATTTAAAAAAATAAAAATAAATGCACCCAGCACAACACAGCATCCCCTTTCTAGACAAGCTTGATCAAGATGAATAAAATAGATCCAACTAAGACCAAAGAAACTTTAATATTTTAATTTAAGATAAGGTTTTGCATCATCTTATCATCAGTTCCCACGCTACTGTACATCTATGATCTTTGCCAGTTATCCTGGCGCAGTTTCATCATTAACACGGCCCCATGGCTGGTATGCCCCACATACAGACTGTCCTGTGAGTCCCACTGTCCTCATCGTGAAAATTGGACGCAAACTTCTGCAAATGCAATTGCAACCAAGACTCACAGTCACCGATATGACTGAATCATGATATTGTCTTATTGAGATAATGAAATTTCTTCAATTAATTAGTCCTCAAGTCTACTCTAATAACCTCGCATAAGTGTAACTCTAGAGTAGACCCCTCTAAAAATGTATCTACACTACAGTGGAAACTCAGTAAACCGAGGTCCTTGGGACTATCAAAATTGCCTTGTTATAAGCTTTATAGCAGGAAATGGAATTTTGTTATATCAGGTTAAAAAGCAATAGAATATAAAGAGTTGGGACCGGAATATTACCTTGTTATATCAGGAATATTGTTATATCAGACATCTTAGTCTTACTGAGTTTCCACTAATACACTATGCCCCGTTAGATCTAGTTAATAATAATTTCCCTTTAATATTAGGACTGCCAAAATAGATAGACAGTTTATTTCGCTTTGTTGTTTTCCCCCCAGACCTAACGAGTTAACATTATTTGAAATTAGCCTTTTCCTACCACCAAACAGGTAACAAAACTAAATAAATTCAACACAGGTGGGTGTGTACTACTGTGCCATAGCCCACACACAGCCCCGTCGTACGGGAGCTCACCCGGCCGGTCGAAGGCCAAGTACCGCTTACACTATTCACGGGCAAACATCCAATAATTATTGGCAGGATGAATGGTACATATTTCCGCTAACTAGTTAAAAATGATTACTACTCACCCATGACATCGTTGTTTTTATCTTGGCAGTTACGGTACTTTCTTTTCGAAGCAGTAAAGAAAAATATTTAGGAAGGACAGCGTCTCCGAGCTCCGCTAGTGCTACAATACATAGGCGGCGTATATACCGTATATAATAAATAATAAAAAAAAAAACAAAAACAACGCAAGCAGCGATGAAGAGTGGTACACGACCACTTCTCAGCAATATGGTGCATAATTAGTTGATTTTGTGGTGATAAGTGTGCATCCAGTCTTGTTTTGGTGCACACTTAGTAGTCTCTGCCTCATACTTAGTTGTTGTGGGGCAGACTTAGTTGTTGTGGGGCACAAATAGTAGTCTCTGGTGCAGACTAGGATATGACTGGTGCAGACTTAACATGATCTCAGGGCACACTTAGAACAGAAAGCGCTCTTTCTCTTTCTCTCTTCTCTCTTCTCTCTCTTTCTCTCTCTTCTCTCTCTCTCTCTTTCTCTCTCTCTTTCTCTTTCTCTCTTTCTCTCTCTTTCTCTCTCTCTTTCTCTCTCTCTCTCTCTCTCTATCTCTCTCTCTCTCTTTCTATCTCTCTCTACAGAACCTACTCGTCAGCCCAAGGTAGCCCAGGTCCTTCCAAACAACAACCAGCTAGACAAGCCCAGTCACCATTCACCTGGACTAAACGGACATGTTAGTAGACATGGTAGGTCTCCATATCCCTCTCTCTAGTAGGATCTTACAAACATACACTGTAGGCCTCAAATCAGCAAAAAAAAAAATAAAAATAGATGGGCTCAGAGCCATCTTAAAGTTTGACGAGCTCAGCTCCAGTAGGTAACAATATGGTGCATGTTGCTTTGTTAGGCAAGCATACAACAAATGCATATAAATGTACATTTACACCATGTTTTGCCCAACTAAAACCAAGTTGGCCAAACTCTGTATATACATGGATGGTTCCAGATCAGCTAACGGTAATTTGCCCCCAAAACTCTGAAAGACATTTATATGTTTGAGGATTAAAAAGCAAATGATTTCATATAAAGCCACACAGAAGTTAAGTTGGAGTTAATGTCCACGTCCATGTATGTGCGTAAGGTGCATTGAATATTCTACTCACAAGTTGCTTTTTAACCCTTTCAGGACAATTGACCACATTATGTGGTTTGGCTCAATAACTTTGTATTCAGAGCCCTAAAAAATATACCAGATGCATGAGTAGAAAGAGCAAAAATTTCTGCACACACTGTGTCCATTTTTGTTGCTTGACCAAATTGCGTTTGATGCCAGGAATTTTAAAAACAAGAATAAGCTTTAAAATCCTTAAATTGGCAACACATTGAGAGGTTCAAAATCATTGTTATTTGTCAAAATCGGCAACTTTTTCAACTTTTCGATAATGGTTTTAAGAATGTATGTTGTTTTCAAAGGCATTACATTTTATTAAAACCATGTAGCACTACGAGAAAAATATTATTGTTGCCAATTTGAAGAACAAAATGTGATCAATTTTGCCCTTAAATAATTCCTGTCCTGAAAGGGTTAAAGTTATCCAGAGTGTAATTGAACTTGCAATATCTCCTCTTTGTGGTCTACAGTGTAAGTATTTTTTAAAACTGATATTTTGAATAATGTCCATGTACATGTACATGTATACCGACATGGCATGGAAGCCCAAACATTCAGAGTAACAAAGTCCCTTTCAGTAGATCTCTGATGATGTGTCAACATTGTCTATTGTTAAACATGTACAGGGAGCCACATTAGATCCCCTCAGAGGGATAGGCAGATGAGTCCAAGAGCTCGTGTGGGTGACGGCAGTGAAGACGTCACCACCATGACGGATGGTCATGATCCAGGCCTCGTCGTTGATAATGACCCCAAGATATCCAACCTGAATCCAGACGATATGTTTCTCCCCCTGGACTGGGATAACACCCTCAATGAAACAGACATGGTCCCTGATACCACCTTGATGGAGAAGAACCCTTCCCATCGGTCCCCAGCATCTCATCATTCCCATCTCTCCAGCTACTCCAAGGTGTCGCAACATCCCATGAACAAGAGCCCTCGATCATACTCCAATACGTTTGGAGATGCTGGTTATTGTCCTCCGGACTATTCCAAGTATCCTGGACCTTCCGACTTGGGTCTTGGATCCAGGGCCACGGGGAATCCGGTCCCGTTTCACACAAAGATGAACTTATCCCAGTGGCAGCAGAATTTAGACTCTCAGTTTGGTCTCCAGCAGCAGATGCAGCACCTCCAACTCAACCCTACTTACCACCCCTCTGGTAGGAGTGGAGCCGGCCATGATATGCACATACATGCAGCAGGGATGGGGTACCATGTGGGAGATTCCAATTTCAGTTATGGTCCGGTGATGAGCTCAGAGCCCACCAATTTGGAGGGACTGATTAGGGCCAAGGAAAATATGCTTCATGAGAGGAATATTGTAATTGAAAGGTGAGCATATACCCCTAAATTTTTTCTTGTTTCTGTGTATCCCATGGCTTATGTTACTCAGTTATTGAAAATTTTATGGAATTTTTAGCGTGCTGGGGAAAAGTGAATATACAAAGAATATACAAATTAGGCTAGGACATTGGTCTTACACACTCGCCATAAGACACGTCATTCACATGGTTAAGTGTAATTGAATTTTTAGATCATTATGCAGTAGCATGAATTGAATGATTGGATTAGTTTCTGTAATATGTGATATCTTTGATGTTTCAAAACATACATGTAAAAGTGCAAGACAAGACGAATTGAATGACCTTGTCAAAGATGTTTTTGATGGTCCTTTGTGCCTACTGCAATTTGACTACCCACTATACTTTGCCTTAATGAAAGCAATTTGATTAACAAGTTACATTTGATGTATCTATATCTAAGCTTGTAGTGCTAGATATTTTGATATGCCTGAAAATTAAAGCAAGTTTTCATGTTTTTACAAGAATTTGAGTTTTGTATTCTTTATTGCATCATCTTTTCAGGCAAAAGCTAGAGATTGCACACCTCAGGAAACAGAACGATGAGCAGGAGAATATTGCTAGGCAACGCATCTTTACTAGGTCCAGGGATGAAGGAGATATGCTATTTCTTAAGATGCAGGTAAGATGCTTTTATCGAATATCTGAATGTAATGCTGAGAATAAAAGGATGACCTGATATTTGCCCTGAGAATTAATCTTGGTTTAATTTAGTTAACTTCAACCTGTCGAACCAAATATCATGGGTTTGAATCCACCTCGGGTGATGACTGAAGCCTGCGATGTGCGTTAACAAACCCGTTCCTACAGTGGAAAACACTCCTTCCCTCGGATAAGATCAAATTGAGGCCCCGTGTAGAGTCACCACCTTTACACGTTAAGAACCCACTGCACTATTCGAAGAAGAGTAGGGGGAAACCCTGGTGTAGTTGCACACCTGCACATCCTAATCAGTTATATTGGGAGGAGAGACCTGAGGGTTACAGTGATTCAGTTCGCCTTTCCCCTCCCAGGCACAGGTAATGCCAAATTACTTAAAGATAAAGTTGAGTTCTGGTCATGAGATTGAATTGTGAAAGAAACTGTCTCAAAGCCATTGGGAAAGGTTGATTACAAAGCACATAAGAATTGGTGTATGTTGTAAGGTCTTGGAATCACCAAAATGATAAGAAATTGACTCAATCCTGCCGAGAGTCACATGCACTACACACAGAAATGTGTATATGGGACTACACACAAATGTTCGGCCCGTACATTTCAGCTGTTTCTTGTCATGATTTTAATGTGAGGGCAATTGAAGTGCAATCCTTTTCGGGGGACGATTCTACTATGGTAGTCTTCCAAACTAACTTAAAAAGAGTGAGAAAGCTCACAAATTATTATTTACCTTTCCCAGAACTCAACATTCCCTTTAATATTAATAGTAATTTGTAACCTTTATGAGTACAGGCCATGATGTTAGGGTTGCAGTTGGTTTTTAAGGTTTTGGTTTTGGTTTGGGTTGGGATTGGGATAGTGTCAGGTCCAGGGTTGAATTATGTAATTTGGTTTGTGTGGGAAATTATTGAGCAGTGGTTTCCTAAGCATGAGTCATAGAACTAATAGAAGATTACTTTTTGAAGATTCATGATGTTAAAATATTGGCAGGTTAATATTTTGCAACAAAAATGGACATACTGTGTGCAGAAATTTTTGCTCTTTCTACTCATGCAATTGGTATATATTTTAGAGCTCGGAATCAAAAGTTATTGAGCCAAACCACAAAATGTGGTCAATTGTCTCAAAAGGGTTAAAATATTGGCGGGTTAATATTATGCAACAAAAATGGACATACTGTGTGCAGAATTTTTTGCTCTTTCTACTCATGCAATTGGTATATATTTTAGAGCTCTGAATCAAAAGTTATTGAGCCAAACCACAAAATGTCAATTGTCTCGAAAGGGTTAAACTATTGGCGGGTTAATATTTTGATGATGACAGGGCTCAGCTTTTCACAGTGACCCGGGTGCCAATGGCCACCTGAAACAGCGTTGGGCCACATGAAGCTGCGTTGGGCCACCTGAAACTGTCAGATAGTTGTAAGATACAAATGAATAAAATGTATCATCAAGGCCACCTGAGAATCGATTTGGCCACCTGGATCTCATGCTCAAGTGGCGCTGCTGGCCACCTTAAAAAAAAAGTTATTAAGGGCAAGCCCTGGATGAGCATAATGGTCGCCCCATTTGAAAAGTTTGTTGATTTTGTCTAGCACATCGTGAGGTTTGAACTTTGCAATGAACTACATGTAGTATTGATATTTTTTTCACCATTTATGCATAAAATGATATTTTTTTCACCATTTATGCATAAAATGATATTTTTTTTTCACCATTTATGCATAAAATTGACTGGTTTTGCATTGTTCAGGTACACGTTTGTTAATGTTCTTGAAATGTCTTCATCTTGGATAATATGTTACAAGAGTGTTAATGTTTCAGTTTTACTTTGATTGTTGTTTCTTTGTATTATACTCTCTATACCCAGGAGTATCAATATGAGATTGCTTCCCTAAGAGCTCAGCTGGCTGAGGTTTCTACTGCTAAGATGGCTGAAGGAGAACAACTTAGCCGAAAGTTAGGGTAGGTGGAATTATGATTGTTGCCAGTTTCGCAATGATTAGTCATCTGTAAAATTATATAAACCAGAACGTTTTGCACCCTGAGCTTTTGTGATTGATATCAGTATTCATTAGGAAACTGTACAATAATGTTTACAGTCAGTAGACTAGAAAATAGAAATGCTGTCCTAATACAGTATAATCATGTAATTCTAGTTTGTGTATACATGTATGTATTTGGGTATTGGAGTTACATGTAATATGATGGGATTCTTTTATCATGGATTGTGAAATTCATGTGATAATTGCCTTTTTCCCATTTGTTCTTGTTCATTAGGGAAGTCGAGGAATCTCAACTCACCAATGAAATGACTATTAATGAACTCAAAACAAAGGTATGTACTGGATTGTGACTGTTTGCTTATTTCTGCCTTCCTTCCTCTCCCCCCCCCCCTCTCTCTGTCTCCCTCTCCTTTTAAGTTTTTTTTCAAGGTTGATGTCGAATTTTAACCGAAAGAATTTGAGATCACTCTTAACCCTTTCAGGACAATTGACCACATTATGTGGTTTGGCTCAATAACTTTTTATACAAAGCACTAAAAAATATACCAGATACATGAGTAGAAAGAGCAAAAATTTCTGCACACACTGCGTCCATTTTTGTTGCATGACCATATTGCGTTTGATTCCAGGAAATTTGAAAAGGAAAATAAGCTTTAAAATCCTTAAATTGGCAACACATTGAGAGTTCAAAATCACTGATTTTTATCAAAATTGGCAATTTTTTCAACTTTTCGACAGAATTGTTAACCATGTACATTGTTTTCAAAAACATTACACCTTATTAGAACTGTGTAGAACTAAAAGAAAAATATTATTGTTGCCAATTTGAAGAACAAAATGTGATCAATTTAGCCCTGAAATAATTCCTGTCCTGAAAGAGTTAATAAGATGTTTTTTCTCTCTCTCTTCCCCCTCTCTGTCTCCTCCATGTTTCCACCTCTCCTCTCCCTTGTCTCTTCTCTTCTTTCTTGCTCTAATATTTTCATTTTTTTTCACTCATGTTCTGTATTTTCTTGTAAGTTTTGTTTCTCTTTCTCATGATACAGTATTAAGATGTTCTCAGTACAGTGAAGAAAAATGGTACTGACACATTTCAGTGAGACTTTGTTGTTCACGTAGGTTTCATGCACATCTTATTTTCCAGTTGAAGCTGAAGGAGGCAGAGCTTCAGGAGGTCAAAGGTCAACTTCTGCATAGTAAGAAGGACTATGACAAGCTGAAGAAGAGACTGAACAAGATAGAGAGATACATGCATGACTTACCTACGGCTGATGAATACAAGGAGAGCTGTGATACGATATCCTTTGGTTAAGAAGTCGTCTGCGCCCTTCACGTAAACCCTTTTTTGTGCCTTGGGCACAAATCCTTGTCGCTGATTTGATTGTTGGGATGAATAGAGACAGAAATTGAAAAAGTGTTTTTGCCTTTCTTGTCTGTCCCCAGGAATGATACATGTACATATTCCTTTTATTACCTTTATTCATGATAAGTAACTGGGAAAAAAATGTTATGCCCCAAAATATTTACCTACATTTTATGGTACATGCACTGCTCTGTGAATGTTGGTGCCTTCAAAGATACAGTGTATTTCATGCCAATTTAACAATGAAAATAGGATGGAAAACTCAAGTGGAAATTCATTTTTTAAGTTGTTTTTAACATTAGTGGCACGGAAGAGGTCAACATTGTCTTGATACATGATAATGTATCGTAATCTCCCCAAAGATAGTTGCCTAAGGAACTTTTTGATTCAATTATTGTTGTGTTAGGTAATCTTAATGGAACAGCATGTTAAGAGAAAGTCATTCTATTTTTGTGTATCGTTCTGCAAACAGTTTGATTGGACCGGCAAAAATATAATTGAAATATTGCAATAACTCTGCTGAAAACCACATACACTGAAGAGCACCAGCAGACTATAAGAAAACAATATGGACTATATATTGTATTGATGGCCTTGAGCCAACTGATTGCCTCATCCTTTTCATATGCTTTATCCCAGCCACATACAGATTCTATTATATGTGGTAAACCGAACCTAACTATGGTCATTATCATCTTTGTTGTTTGACTCTAGCATTGCTGTACAATAAATTTGTGAAGATCTTTTTAAGAGTTAGTGCTAGGACGCTTTTGAAGAGATCATCATCTTTTCGGCAACCATAACATCAAACATTGTTCCTTGACAACATCTTTTGAACACATCCGGGATCTACGCCAGCAGGAGGGCGTACTACGGGAACGCATCATCAGTCTGGAGGCATCGCTCTCCAAGGCCAAGCAGAAGGCTCATAAGAACAAACAGGAATCAACAGATCTTGAAGAAAAGAATCATACTCTAGAGGCTGAGATAGAAAGGTATTTACAAGCAGGGTTCTTGCCAGTGCATAACACTCTTAGTGCTAATACCAAGCAGAGGGCACTTCACATAAAAAAAGAAAAAGGAGTAAAAAGGGCAAATCTTTTTGTTCTTCTTGACAAAGGTACATGTATCTCCTGATAGGATGTATGACATTTACTCCTGCGACAATTGCTCCGGTCTAACTTTGCCATGTTGATCCTAAACCTAAACCTAATCCTAACCCTAACCCTAACCCTAACCCTAATCCTACTCTTCACATTGTCCTGAACATAAAAACAAATCATGACCTTGACCTTAACCTTTGACCTTTCGAGATATGGACTGCGGAGCAAATGTCGCAGGAGCAAATGTCGGCGCCCCTCCTGATAAGCATAATAAATCTGTCAATGATGTGGATTTTATATGTGCATATTTGCCTTGACCTTTGTCCTCGCAAATCACTCTGCAGGGATGCTGCAAGGCCATGTGTCATTCTGTATGGACCAAGGGTAACAAAATTCCTGCCATGAGGCCTTGTTTGCAACATTACCCTAACCCCTTGGGTACAATTTGGTTTTGTTATAGAGTCCAGGGGGGTGATTCACTAACTGGGATCGATATCATTCCTAAAATCAATTTTCGGGATTGATTTCATTCCCAGCTTAAAATCAATTCCACCTTACTGATTCATAAAATCGCTTTTAGGATGGAATCAATTTTATCATGAATATATATGAGCGCAAATGAATATTTACGAGCGCACTCATTCCAACCAATCAACATACTCAAATTTCAGTCACCGCCCCTCAGTCACCCGACCTAATTCTCTACTTAGCGCGTAGCTAGTGCGCGTTACCTAGCTACTGCATTAATTGCGCGCACGCATCGACTGGACATACACAGGGCTAGGGCCTATATGGCTAGGGCAATGGGCGTGCAGGCAGGCACAGCGTAGCCGCCCAGGTTGGGGCGCGGGCGGGCATGCAGTGGAGTGACCGTTTGTGATTGTTAGGAGCGATCCGGATCACTCCCAACCTTAAAATCAATTCAGAGGCTGGAATCAATCCCAAATACCTTAGTGAATCAGTCACTAAAAGCGATATCACTCTTAGGATGGATATTGTTCCTAAAATTGATTTTTTCTTATTTGGGATTAATTTTAGCCGTTAGTGAATCACCCCCCAGGAGTTATCTCGAGCTTAGTAATCAAAGGGGTTAAGATGATGGTCGTTCTTGAAAGTAAGTTTGAAGCCCTGCTGAAGCTTGATTTTGTGAAAGGAATTTGTTTTCCTTCATGTGATTTTCTGAACATTTTTGTGTGATTGTGCAGGATGAAGAAGGAGATGTCTAAACTACAGAAAGCATTGGGATCAAAGGAGACTGGTGACCCAACTGATCTTGAGCTATGCAGCAGGGAAGATATTGAACAGCTTAGAGAAGAGAACGAGAGACATTCTTCAAGTGTGGAACATTTGAAGAAGGTTAGTGAATAGAAGACGCATCTTCAGTTGATCACTAATGGCACTATATTGTATATGATTTCAAGAAGAAATAGGCTGTATTTTGAAAAGTAGCAGTCATACTCCTCTGTTCCTTTAAGAGTAAATTAAGAGGTAAATCGTGACCATCCAAGTTATTTCATCAATTTTGTTTCTTGTACAAGCTCTTAAAATATTGCCACTTTCCTTTCTGTTCACATTTATGTATCAGTTGCATTTTCAACTGTCAGTTATCTATTGGATCTCTTTAAATGCAAATTTTGCTTTCTTTTGTGGAGAAAAAATTTCCAAGGAGTGAGGTATTCTGATTCTTACCTGAATTCAGCACTTTTTAGTATTGTTAAAGATAAAGTAGAGTTCTGGTCATGGACTTACATCGTAAAAGAAACTATCTCGAAACAATTAAGAAAGGTTGATCATGTCTACATAAGAATTGGTTCATAGTGTCAGATATTTTGGAATCATCAAAATGATAAGAAATTTACCCAATTTCGCTGAAAAACACATGCACTGCACACAGAAATGGGTGTATGGGACTGCCTACACATGTGGCATGATTGTTCGGCCCGAACACTTCAGCTATTTCTCATCGTGTTTTGAATATGAGGGCATTTCAAAAGCAACCTTTTAAGGGGACATTTCTACTATGATATTCTTATATTCAAAACACTTCAGCTATTTCTCATCGTGTTTTGAATATGAGGGCATTTCAAAAGCAACCTTTTAAGGGGACATTTCTACAATGATATTCTTCCAAACTGATATAAGAGGAATTAGAAAGCTCACAATTTATTTTTCACCTTTCCCAGAACTTATCCTTCTCTTTAATTCATTTATTTTCATTTATTTATTTATTTCCATCAGTAGTTTTAAAATATATACAAATACAAATCTGGGCCTTGTTGCATAAAACTTACCATTAACGGTAACTCTGCTATCAATGGTAACTACCATGGTAACATCACTCAACAGCCAATCAAAATCAAGCTTTCCATGGGAGTTACCGTTGATGGCAAAGTTACCATTAATGCAACGGGGCCCAGTACAAAATATAAAATTACAAGATAGAGGAGACAGCAAGAAAAGCAAAGAGATTTATAAAAAGCTGCCACCTTTGGTGTATACATAAATAAATAAATAAATATTTAAATAAATAAATAAATAAATAAATAATATATGAACCTGTACTGTAATCAAGGTCATTGTTGTCTCATGCATGTATTATTCGTGTATTATAAATTGTCAATCATTTTATTGGAAAATCTTGATCACAGGTGATAGACAGCAAGCACAGGCATCTTCAGAAGGTTCAGAGTGAACACCAGAGGGCCCTGGGGGAGATGGAGTCACATCTCCTGCAGGAGGAAGGAGTCATCACAGCGTTGAAGGTGGAGCTCCAGAACAAGGAGTCGGCTCTCCACGATATCACTGGATCCATGAAGGAGGTAAGGTTCTCTCTTTCTGTTCTTGATCACGATTATTCTAGAACTTTAAAACTGGAAACTTTCATGTGCATTTAACTTTCGTAAATTTTGCAAGTGGTTCAGTTTTGTAAAAGTTTGATGTTTTGAGATTATCGGGTTGCAACATTGAATTTTGCAATTCGTAAATGTTTGCTCCTGCAAATGGCCCTTATTAGCAATAGGTAAAAGGTTCAGTTAGAGCAATTTGTCAGTTTTAACAGTACTTGCTTCCCACCATTACATTCCTGTATAAAGCTATGTATCCCCAGAACCATCTTGTTAATTTTTGTTGTTAATACATGGTGAAAGGTAAACTTAGTGTTTTTCTATTTATTTTCATGCACATTTGTCAAGTGGACATAAATGTATAAGATTAAACCTCATTTGTTATATATATAGTGTATGAATTTTCTAAGAAATAAAACCAATGGTTATGATAAGAGAAAAAAAATGTGAAGTAAAATCTGCCTTAATTATCCACAAATGTTATTTATTGACAGTTTCGTTTGAGGGATAATCAATTTCAGTTGTTATTGGTTTCTTGTTTATAAAAATCTTCAGCTATTGGTTACACCGTGCAATGGTTTTCTTATGATTTGTCAATGATCCCATCTAATGTCATGTTTCTATGCCTCTCACAGCTCGCCTCCCAGAGCCAGGAGCTCTACGGCCACAATCTCTCCCTCCAGGAGAGCGTCCAGAGCCTGGAGAAGCAGGTCTCCTCGGACAGGGCTCGCTTCACCGGTCAGCTGGTCAAGGAGCTCAGTCTGTGTGTCCAGGAGCTCCAGAGACTAGTAGAGCTCGTTAATCAGAGGGCCGAGGGTCAGGAGCCGAATGTGTCCCTACTACTAGGATTCAGACGTAAGTTGGTCTCCTGTCTATCTACATGTATCTATCTTATTCCCCAGATATACTCAGAAGACTGACACTAGACTGACAGAAGACTGGGAAGAAGAAAAAAAAAATCAACAGTGCATTACCACTAACGGCCAAGCTTTTGATTATCGGTTGGTGTGAGTCAACCCGTTGACTACTGGATTCTTTAACTCTCATACGCTTAATACAGGGGCCACCTGGTCCCCGTAGTCTGTGGGTTAATGTGGTTTTATGGTGTCACTGGGGTATCACATCTGGGCCCTGTTTCATAAAACTTGTCATCAATGACAAGTTGCAATAACTGTTATCATCTACTGAAATCCTTGCATCTGATTGGCTGAGACCAAATTTGTCAGTAAAAATCACTGACATGACATTTGATGAAACCCCCCCCCCCCCGGACACAATAATAGTGACTTATTGCATAGATTATATGTCCATCACACCCCTATGCTCCTGGTGCCCCAGTATTATTACCCTGCTTTGTAGTGGAATGGTGAGTTACTTGTTTGTTAGGAACCCATTTACACCCGGGTGGAGAGTGGCAAAAGTAGACTGATGTCCTCCTGAAGGATGCTAGTGCTGGGTTGGGGTTCAAACCCTCAACTTTTTGCTTGAAAGTCAAGTGAATTGACCACTATACATATACCATGACACCTCCACAAGGATATTCAAGGATTGCAAGGCTATTTAAGAAATATCCTGCTCTTAGGCTTGAGCTCATTTTCCTTTGAATTAAATCAGAATATGACCTGGATATAGAAAGTTAAGTAAATGTTTATCCTCTTCACAATATTTGCCTCTCTTTTCTTTAGATAACTCTTGCTTGATGTACAGTTTAATGGACCTTGTGGCAGTTGAGCCTTGTGCTAAACAAGTTATCCAATAAAGTCTGCTCACCCCTCCCTTTTTCTTGGATTCAAATGGGGGAAACTGCATAGAATTAAAATCAATGGCCAGGTTCTGCGACTACTGTATTAACCATGTATGTAGCTCCACCTTCATGATCACATATAAAAACTGTTTGTCAAACATTCTCTTCAACAGCATCATCAGCCATGTCGTTTGACGTCGACGAGGATGACGAGTCAGGAAGTGAAGATGTAATCCGAGCCAAGCTAACACAGGTCCAGAAGCTGAGAGGGGACATCGACCTCCTCCGCAGTCTCATCTCAGATAAATATGCCGAAGACGTTGGTGCCTCCTGCATCACTCAATGAGAGGAAATGATCAGGGTCTATACATTTTTAAGTGTCTTCTTCAGGAAGAAGATGTGATACATTCCTACATGTAGATTACATGTATGTGACTGTTGTGAGGGGACATCTTTACCTGCAGCAGTTTCATGCACCAACTACATCACACAGTGAGAGAAAATATCAGGGCCTATGCATTTTGAAGGATAAATACGCAGAAGACTGCGGCACCAACTGCATTACTCAGTGAGAAAAAGACAAAGCTTTGTGCATTTTTAAGTGTCTTCTGTTGGGGAAAGATCTGATACATTTGTATATGTTGATTATGGGACTGTGGGCCAATATGTGAAGATGCTTTTCCTAATGGCATTCCAAATAAGAAGCGGAGAAGATTTGGAGCTTTCAGATAAAGTCAAAAAGATTATTCGGGAGGAAAAAAGAACAAAAGATAAATTTAAGATAATGGAGAGAGACTTAGAGACAGAGACTGAGAGAGGCAGAGAGGGAGAGAGAGAGATGAGAAGTAAAAGAGTAAGAGAGGAATAGAAATTTGAATAGAAGAAATACCTATTCATCACAAGTATTCTGAGATTGTGTGGACATCTCCAAGTGTCTTTGATTAATATGCAAGCAGATATGTCTACCACTAACATCTGACCTGATGTGCATGGCCATAGTCATAGACTATCCAGATTATTGTCTTTTTGAAGGACATGAAAATAAAACATTCAAGTATCATTCCAGTGCCCTGGATGTGTAGTACTAGTCTAAATAATTATGTACTAATGTAGCTTGACTATTGGGGTTTATATTCACAAGACATTACCAAGACTGCAGTAAAACTCTCTTACATGTATATGCATTCCAGTGTTTCGATGAGTATCTACTGCCTTGTAATCTTCAAGTTCTTCTGTACCCTGTTTCATAAAACTTGTTATCAATGGCGAGTTGCACTAATTCATATAAGCTACTAAAATCAAAGCAAGTGATTGGCTGTGGAGGAATTTTTGTCATTAATCTGTGGCAGCCGTTATTAGTAACAAGTTTTGTGTAATGGGCCCTAGGTCAACATGTGATAATGAGATGATATATTTTGTTGAAAGCTAATTTTGAGTTCTGATAATGGACCGGAATTGCATTTCAGAAGAGACCGACTTGCAAGAGAATTGAGTCATTCTGCACTGTTTAATCATGCATTGGATGGGTTATTTAGACCAGCAAAATAAAAATGAACTTACCGAGATGATGATGATAGAAATCCCAGTTACTGAAAAGCACAACTCTCATTAGCAAAAAATTGACTGTATGTTGTTGGGACTATGAGCTGAACTTCCTTATCTCACTATCCTATTCTAACATTCCCATCAAAACCATATATATAAGTTTTATTTAATTCTGTAAAATTTATACCCGTCATTTACCAGTACTCTATATTACATTTTAGTATATTAGTACGTTGATTAAATGTACATACATGTGATTACAACTCTCTCAATCGCTTCATTTTGTATGTGATGATTCTTGACATGTAAATGCTTTTGAGCACGTCCTTGAAGCTTTTTTACTTTTCAAAGCACAAACTATAACCTCAGATTAGCACTTTTCCAGTCTTTACACACCACCGTAGATAATAGATATTGCTTCAATAGATTTCGTATAGGATGTAAACAGGGGCCTTTCGACTATTCATCGTAATCCTGCTTTTTTACCAAGCCAGTTATTCATAATATTATGTAAGCCATTTTGTGTGCATGTAGAGGTAATATACTGAAATAGTAATATATTTTGAAGAAGACAGTTGGAGTAAAGATATATGCAAACTTACATGTATATGTATCTGTTATCAAGCATTTTCTTCATCTTCAGATAGGTATGACTGTGTGTATAATACCAGTACTCATTATTTATCAGAAAGAGTTTATCAGAGATGAATATTAATATATCATTATTATATGTGTATGAAGTTTATCTCGAAGTTTGCCACGAATGTACTCTGTGTCATCTGTACCTACAACATGTAGTTGGTTGTTACAGATATGGTATTTGTAAGATGACAGTGCTTTAGAATAGTTTGAATTTTTATGAGGAAAAAAAAAATCATAGCAAAGGACTAAGAATATATGTAACTTCCTTGAGAAGAAATATCTATGTTTGCACATTGTGGATGTATTAAGACAAATGCTTACTGCTACATGTAGAGCACAGAGTGGTGCATGATTATACAGTATTATGAAGGGTATTATGTATCAGTCAATTCATGTATAAATAGATTTTTGTTGTTGTTGTTGTAATGTTTGGTTTATGTATGCTATTTTCATTGGTAGAAAACGTGGTATAGAGGAACATTCTGTTACTTTGTTTGATTTGCATATGTATATTATTATTGTATTTTTTTTTGGTTTCGATGTGCTCTCTCTTTTTTCTCAGGTTAGCAGCATTTACCAGAGGCTTATTTTGCTAAATGTTAAAAATTAGTCATTTTGGAATCTCTAGATAAGGGAGATGGGTGTACTGTAGGTAAAATTGAACAGATTTCATAGAATTTTATTTTACCTTATGTTTATAGAATTATATTGCTTTATGCTAGTGATTGTCTTTTGTCAGTACATTTTTTTTTCAATTTGTTTTCATAAGTAAGAATATCATTAGATATACAATCTTATTATGACAGATATCGCCGACACATCAATGAAACACAATTACGACAAACATATATAAATATATATGCAAGTGCATGTATCATCATTACATAGATTGAAATTTCATTGGATGAAAATTTTACCAGTACAGGCTCTTTCACATATGCAGCGGAAATCGCCTAAGAAGATCGGCATGGTTTTTTTTGCGTGTACTAAATGAATGGCAAGTGGGGATGAATGACACACCAAAGGTCCTACACGTACTCACTTACTCGTGTGTTAAAAGATACAGAAATGTGAAGGGAAGTACGCTTAACCCATTGACTACTGGGGGGCGTTTCATCGAGTGTCTTGTCAGTGATTTTTACCGACAAATTTGCTCTCAGCCAATCAGATGCAAGAATTTCAGTAGCTTGTAACAGTTGTTGTAAATTGTCAGTGAAAGCAAGTTTCATGAACTGAGGCCCTGAATTCTCTCATTCCCATAGGCTTAATACAGAAGCCAGCTGGTATCCGTAGGCAATGGGTTAAAAACCCCTGTGGGTTTTTAAGGCGGGTTTACCGCTTCACGTCTGAATGAGCCTTACAACTGCAACCACTGTCTCCATTTTGTCGCTGATTTTACGAACCGGCATACGAATTCGAGCAGGGATTAAACCAAAAATACTGCATTTTCTTTCTTTCATAGCCAATGCATATGAAAGAAAATATTTCACTCTCATCACCTGTTTTATTCTACAATGATTGAATGAAAGCAAGTTATTCAAATTAGCATTTTAAACAGACAAAGTCTTTAAATACGATTATCTCAGAAACATGTTTTTCGCACTGTGACGCTTCCTATGCCGGTTCGTAAAATCAGCGATGATTTAAGTGTCATGAGCTGGAGATGAAAGGCTTTGAAGTAGATATCTTATTGATACTTGAATGGGTCAGGAATTTTTTCTACAGTGTTTGGAAAACCTATCCATGTTGGTGTAGCAATTTATTTGAAATTTTAATATTAACAGTTTTAACTGTATGATAATCCAGTGGTGTTAAAAATGGATTATACTCGATCAGTATGACTATATTGAATACATGTATATCTGTAGGAATATGAATATATGAATATATTTACTGCATATTTTTCCATGAATGGTACTTATTTCTAGCATTAGGTTTGAAGAATGATGGTACTATTGCTGTGATAACACAGATAATTCCAACCAAATCTGATTGTATTCAATACGAGTCAAGTCAAAGATTATTTTTGGTTACATGTCATCGTCAACCATTTTTTCCTATGGAAAAACAAACAAACATGTATAGGTGATTTCATTTGTACATTATGTTACTTATATGAATATACTAAACCACCATTACAGATGAAAAAAATGATATTGGTTTCTTGTATAGCATTCATATCTGCCACACAGCAGAACTACAGGCTCTCCAGTATTTAGCAGATAACATTCTACACTCTTTCCAACTTATTTTTGACCATCATGACTACATGTACATGTACATTATGATCAGCTCTATAGAATCGTAACTATGTTTTTTCTTTGTTTACAAATTTTGCTTGTGTTCGTTGCTTTCTTTAATGTAATCTCTGTCTATGTGTTTGTGTTTTCTGTATTCGCTATACATGTTTTATCAGTATTCCTTTGGTGATGGGGAAGAACAGGACATACAAGAACCGGTTCCATGACATTTGCTCCTGCGGCAATTGCTCCTGTCTAACTTTGCCCTAACCCTAACCCTAATCCTAATCTTCACATTGTCCTTTACAAAAAACCAAATTATGACCTCGACCTTAACCTTTCGAGATATGGACGGAGGAGCAAATGTCGCAGGAGCAAAGGTTGTGTCACCACAAGAACCTTGTGAAGAGCTTCATGTAGTTCTCTTTGCTACATTCCACTTTTATTTATGTGTGTTATTTTATATTTTCCATGGTATTGGAAGGATGGTATTTCTTTGTGTTTTATACTTTGCAGCTCAGTTTTTGTTAGGTGTGATAAAAATTTAAGAAATAGATGTACACGGTTCAGTATGAGAATTGAAACTTAATGGTCTGAATATATATTGGTTAGAGGGTCTGTTATATATATATTTGAATGCTTTGTTACACGCATCTGCTTCTTAAGCAGTACATCTAAATGGAACTGGTATATATGGTTTTTTTTTTTATAACTCGGAGTAGAGCATTGTACAGAACTGGTATAATAGTGCCAAAGAGTTTATTTATTCAAATTTTGACTACAGCAATAAAAAACAGGTTTATAGTAAAAATTGTTGTTGGTGTCTCATTTCTTATACATGTAGTTTGTTGTCTATGCTTTATAGTTGTTTAAATTGAAATTAACCTTCAAAGAAAGTTGACTTGCAGAGTAGAATAGGGCATTTACTACATGCCTGTATCAGTTAAAACTGAGTTCCTACATCTTTCATATCTCTTTCTCTCACTGTTTTTGTCTCTCTCCCTCTCTCTCTGTGTCTTTTAAGCTCTTTCTTTCCATCTTTCTCTTGGGTCCTCATTTCCCAAATCTATTTACCCCATGAGTGGATAAAAAGTACCATGTTCAACACATGTATTTCACCAGCTGCTTAGTAAAAATAAACTGCTGGCCTTTTATCAGCTATCAAACTCAAAACAGATAGCTAATTGAAAATGACAACCAAAAAAAAAAAACACCAAAAAAGTAAAAAAAAACAAAGAAACCACCTTTATTTGTGTGATCATAAAATATATCTTATTTGAATCCATTTATTGCAATATTTGTACTTCTCGCAATTTGGTCGAAACATTAACCACATTACTATAATACAGTGATTTGGTGTCTTCTCCAAGAGAAATGGTATGCTATTTAGGGGACCTACAGATCCTATACGGACTACACTGCAGGTAGTAAATTCAAGATGTAAACCTCCTACAACAGCACTAGTGCACTGTTTAAGTTGCAAATATGCCAGATGTGTATATACATGTACATACATAATAACTGCATTCATGAAGGTATTCAAAACACTTGCTAGTTAATTCTACATGATGCTAGACTATACAAGTACATTATATTTCAGGTTTGGTAGTTGGTACCCACTGAATACTTCCAGAGCAATAAAGTAATTAAATATACATGAAAACACAGAGTCAACTCAGCTTCACCTATGAAGATTGGCAAAGAAGAGACAACATTCCATTTTCAAATGACAAAAAAATAGCTTTGTTTTCAGCAAGTGAGCAAACTTAGCACATAGAAAGGCGTCCAATGACATATCATTGGCTAGTTTAAAAATAAATTGTATCAGCATTGCTGGTTTCACGAACTGGCGTAACTTACATGTAGGCCTTGGTGCTTACAACATGTAAAGAGGCCAGCGACAAATTCATGAGTGGCTATACACAAACAGAGCACACAATTTGACAAGTCTGTAACTCCAGAAAGCACTCCCTTAATAGCAGGATTCATAATCTGTCACAGACTTTATCTTAAAAGTACAAGTTTCAGCAGAAAAAAAAGAAGAAAAAGGAATACACCCACACACCACCAGCAATAATCACAAATGAAATACATGTAATAACATCCACACACCAAGGCAATAACAGTCAAACATTAGAAAACAGCAATTACTTTTTGTTGCTATCTTCAAAACAGGACATAGAAGAAACAGGGAGAGAGAAATAGCAAACAAATGAGATTTAATACAGCCTAACTGCTATAATAAAACCTTATTTTATATTGACGACGACGACGACGATGATTGATGATAATGATGATGATGACGGTGTTGATGGTGTTGATGAAGATGATGATGATCAGCAGCACTGATATGATGATATTTTTCTATCACAGCACATTCAAGTGCACAGGCTTTCCAGTATGTCTAGAATTCCCCAAATCACCCCAAATCCGATTTATGTGTGACTGCAGTCATATAATAAAATCCAACATATTCTATCTTTCAAACAAAAATATCGTAACAATACTTTGAAATGATGTATTGCTGTATCTCTATCTCACCTTTATGAAATAATTTAACTCTGTAAAAAAAAAAGTCAATGAAAGAATAATTAGATTAACCTATCAAAGGATTACTAATATTCATCCTAATTAATTGCTGTTTTTTGAGATATACATGTATAAGAACATCTAAAGGAATACATTTAGAAATAAATAAATTTGGTTAAACCATTATATTTTCTTTGAGAAAATAGCTACTTTTTTCAGTAAAGAAAAAAATAAAAATATAAAGGAGTACAAAATACCATCTTTCAATCTTCATTATAGAGTTATTAATTTAGACATTCACAATGTACAACTGTCACATATTGCCAACTTAAAACCTCATGCATTTATCAGTCCATGAAAAGGTGTATGATGTGCATATCAAAAGGCTTTTTCCTCTTTGGATCATATCCACTTCTCAGCAAAAATATCTTTAAATGCATGTAAGGAATTCTTTCAACATGATGGCTGAGAAATATGATTCCTTTTGTTTTTATAATACAAGCATGATACCTCATAGGACAAACATCAATCAGACAAAAATACAACAAAAAAGACATATTAATGTAATATGCTCTTTTATTCAATTGACCTTCCCCATTACTGTAAACGTGGAATATTTCGCGGTGTAGAAATTTTTGCCTATTTTGGGTGGCATGAAAGTTGCACGAAAATAAAAACACGTGAACAGTTTTGTATAAGTATTCTTTTGCGCATGAGCCTAGTGCGTCAGCGAAATTAAAAACATGTGAAATTCACCTTACTAGGCCGAGGGCAAAAAAATTACTTTTTATCAAATTTCCACTTTTACAGTATATCAATTTTCTATTTTTCTCCTCTCTCTCTCCTTCATTTAATGTCTTTCAAATTTCATTGAAATCCTCTCTTTTTGACAGAATGAATACTACGAAATCTCAACTGCTGCGCGCCAGAATGGCGTTCACTCATACCATCACAATGTACATATACAACAGAATTAACGCTCTTTTAGCTCTCAACAGAGAAACTTTGTCTTTATCTAAGGTTCACACATCCCATTATAATCTCTCAATGAGGATAGCAGAAGCTCCGCCCCCTCCGTTGCAGATGCCGGCCAATCCCTTCTCTCCTGGTTTGAGGTTATGCACCATGTGACCTGTGATGCGTGCACCAGACATGCTGGGAAGAGGTAAGACGAGAAACAACAGATGTGTCAATCAGGGATATGAAATCGGTGAAAATGTGTTCTTATTGGTGCATCTACATGTAGTTGACTTTAACCCTTTGTGTATGGGAACAGGATGTTCCCTGTATACAAGCTTATGAAAATGAGGAAATTCAGTAGTCAATGAGTTAAGGACAAAATTGATGATCAGTTTTCTACAAATGGCTTTAAAATCTCAGGAGGAAAACACAGGACAGGGTTACCGGTAGGAACGGATAATCCACAAAATTTCTCATGATTTTCAGATTCATCAAAATAAGTAGAACCTTATCTGTGAATCATAAGTGTGGAAGCAATTTCATCAGTAATATGTCCATAACTGAGGAAGAACACTTTCAAGACAAGTGACCACATTTTGTGGTTTGGCTCAATAACTTTTGATTCAGAGCTCTAAAAAATATACCAGATGCAGGAGTAGAAAAAGCAAAAATGTCTACACACATTGTGTCCATTTTTATTGCATGACCATATTGCATTTGATGCCAGGAATTTCAAAAAGGAGAATAAGCTTCATAATCCTTAAATTGGCAACACATTGAGAGGTTCAAAATCACTATTTTTTATCAAAATTGGCAATTTTTTCAACTTTTCGACTAAGTTTCTAATGATGTATATTGTTTTCAAAGACATTGCATTTTGTTAGAACCATGTAGCACTAAAAGAAAAATATTATTGTTGCCAATTTGAAGAACAAAATGTGATCAATTTAGCCCTTAAATAATTCCTGTCATGAAAGGGTTAACAAAGAAACAGTCAGAATTATATTCAAACCTCCAAAGTTCACATTAACTTCATGAAGTAAGTTTGCTTAGACGATCAAACTGAGATGTACTGGTATGACAGTGATCCAACGTTTGCTCATTTGATAATTGCTTCGGGTTTTATTTCGTCAAAGATATAGGATTAGAGTAATGGTTGCAGATGGGTTTTAAACGAGGTTTACCATTTAATGGTAGGGTCAGGGTTAGGTAAAACATTTGGTCCATGGAGGAAGTATGACATTCGCTTGGTGCAGGAAATTTCATGGTGGAGGGTTAGAATAATGGTTGCAGTTGGGGTTTAGGCTAGTTTTAGGTTTAGGGTTAGGGTCAGGGTTAGCTAGGTAAAGCGTACAGTCCAAGGTTGGCGTAGGAAATTCACCATGGAGCAATGTGTCCTACAACCAGTATGACACAACGCAAACTCACCCGATTGGATGACCAATACTGACAGCGCCCCCATTGATGTTGACCTTTGATGGGTCAAGGTCGAGGAGCTTGATGTTGGCAAGGACGACAACGCTAAAGGCCTCGTTGATTTCAAACATCGCGATATCCTCTTTCTTCACTCCTGTTTGTTCTAGGACCTGGCAGACAAACATATAACATAATAACATAATGATAATGTAGCGACAGGCGAGAACTTTGTACTTGAATACTGGGATGGCATCCAGCACCTTACCTGCGCCATGCCCAGAAGTGCTGTGGAATAACCTGGGTTCGACCCGGTGCCCAAGTGCTACAGCTTCTGTGAATAATGGGCCAGCTGGGTTCCCCCTTAAATTGCTGGTGAACGGAGCAGCACGAGGGCAACTGCACCTTACTTGGCAGCTCTATGGCTAAACTGGGTGACGGATTCTGGGTAGTAGCGGAACCTGTAGGGTGGCCTGGTGGAAGATCCCACAAGGGACAACAGCAGACACCTATTTTAGTGGTAGGATGATGACCCAAGGAATGGGCAAGGCCCTACTATACTGCAGTATGCGACAGGCCTCGCTAGCCGGCGTACAGTGTACAGCGCAAGATGATATCTTGTAACGGAATGAAGAGAAATGGAGGGCGGTGACTAGAAGACCCGATCCCCCACTGAGGGGATTCACGGGATGATGATGATGATGATGATGATAATGATAATGTGAATCAATCTGAAGAACTTTGTTTTCTGTATATTGGTTTATCCTAGTTATTACATCAAATATTCTTCTCAAGGGCCTATACATCCATATGGAGATGTCATTAAAGGGAACAAAATTATGTGTATCATTTTAGGGAACAAAATTATGTCATTAAAGGGAACAAAATTATGTATATCATTTTAGGACACACACAAATAGCATCAGCAACAAAATATCAGTTTTCTTAATGACTTGTTCAGCATAGCAGCTTATATTTCAATAAACCTGACCCGGAACACTTTACCTTTGGCATAGCATAAGCAGGAGCAATTGGAAACTCAATGGGAGCCACTGCAGCATCAGCAAACCCTAGACAAATATTACAAAATAGACATAAATCAAATAACTGTTTGATCTATGAGCAATATGAATATAGAAAAAAAGCCTTGGGAAAATATTTGTTAGTTGAGTGACGAAAAAAATTGAAATCAAGCTCATGCTTGCTTTACTATTTCCCAAGAGAATGTTGAAAAGTTGTTAGAAAAATCTCATTCCTTGGGATAAAGAGGTGTCAAATATATGAGGCAATGTGCAAAACCTTTTCAAAATGGGCTAATATAAATATGATGCATGAGAATGAGTTCATTATACGATCCATCTGCACTCGAGTTGAGGCCGAGTATGATAGGTGCATATACAGCTTCAACAAGAGCGGACAGATCATATAATGAATGAAGACATGCATCATTTGTTTTATACAACGAAACTCCTAGATCCTTGTTATTTGATTAAAAAATAGTCCTTTAAAGATTGGTCTATATCACTATTGATGACAAGTAAATCACATATTTAGAAGGCTAGCTTATTCTAGCGGGTACACAAAGTATAAGTGCACTGACCTCTACACACGCCCATGTGCAGTGCTAAGCATGTATTAGATCACACAAAGTATAAACGCACTTAACTCTACAGGGAATGCTGCACATTGCGTACTTAAAAATTGTTCTATACTACTATAAACTATTGCATGCTTTTCAATGAAAAAAACTTGTGACAGTCTCAAAAAATGACTCACATGTGACTGCGCTCAACCATTGATATGATTAAGATCTAGGAGTGAATTGTATAATAGCGAGTACAGTTTGTATGTTTTGACCCTCTGATTTTAGCCACTAAACAAGTTTGTTAGAGGCAAATTTGTGATGATACACTGAACTGATATTGCAGGTATTGTAGGTTCATTTATAAATCAAAAAGATTTTTCTTTCTCTAAAGAACAGGAATGCAGATACCTGGTACACATTCCTCACTGTGGCTGAAAAACGGTAATGTACCGTTTTTCAAATTCACTTAAATTCAAAGTGCATTAATGAGCTATATTCTGCTTTGACTTTATTGAACGTAATATGATAATAAACAATAATCATATTAGAATCGGTTCTTACCTACTATCCTAGCCAGTGGTTTGACCTTTAACTTCTCGGCTGCCTGTGCTGTCATCAGAACCATCGCTGCTGCTCCGTCATTTAGTGTGCTTGCATTGGCTGCCGTTACAGTACCTGTTAATGCACAAACAGAGGAAAGGCATCATTTGAACATAATCAGTTATATAAATATTTTGTATTGACACTTACAAACGTGACATTACTTCTTCTTACCTCTCTGCTCACACTGATTAACAAAGCTTGTGCACTTCTTGAATATATTATTTAGGGTCATTCTTCCGTGATGTGCTTATTAACTGCTTGCTGCCAAAGCTCAGACTGCCTTATAAATCATCCCCAAATTATGTTACAAAGATCAAGTAAATCTAGTTGAATTCATTATGGCATTTGATATTCATTATGTCATCCATAATTGGCATGTTTTTTTTTGTTGCCTGTAAGTACCACCATCCCAATTGCCCAGTCGAAAAGCACAAATTTCATTATTTAGATAAGTACCTTTTCTTTAAGCTTTATGCAAATAAACAAATTAGTCATTAGCCAAGCATTTTAATGATCAAGTGGCTCAGTCATGTTAACTAATACTTTTGCTGCACACATTATCCAATTGTTGCCAATTTAAAGAAAATAATGTATATTGTCCTATACTTTCTCTCAGAGTTAACACCCTTCTGGCTCTCAACAGTCGACATACTGATCAATTAAGCCCTGGGGAGCGTTTCATCAAGTGTCTTGTCTCTGATTTTTACTGACAAATTTGCTCTCAGCCAATCGGATGCAAGGATTTCAGCAGCATATAACGGCTATTGCAACTTGTCACTGATGACAAGTTTTGTGAAACGGGGCCATGAACAATTCTGTCATGAATGAGATAACTTACCTTCTTTCTCAAAGACTGCCTTCAGACTTCGGACCTTGTCAAAGTTGACTTTCTTGTATTCTTCATCTTCTGATACTACCACATCTGGTTTTCCTGTTGTCATGGAAACATGCAATGAAATCCATTAGGTGACAACTTTCAAATATTGTACTTCAAGAAGCTTGATAAAACACGAAAGTGATTAATGTTGTTACTGCTTCACATAGGTTAATGTATTTCTCTAAAATTCCATGCTTGCATCAAAGTCTTCAATTAATTTCTGATTCTAAAGTTTCTTCATTTCTTAACCATTCCACAATTTTAAAAGAAAACAGAATATGGTAAAGTTCTTATAGCCATATCTCTCAAGCATCTGTCAAACGAAAATACCCCTCAGAGAGAGCATTTGGGCAGCAGTTGTAAAAACATGGAATATCTTTAAAATTTGAATATCAGTATGGAATTATTTCAGAACCTACCTCTTTTCTGTGGGACACCAACAGGGATGATTTCCTTGTCAAAAACCTTATTCTGTAGGTAAAAGGGGAAAAAGAAATCATTATACCATCTCTTTGAAAAGCAGGAGGATGTTTAACTCTGTGCTAAAGTTGATCAAGTACCACCCTTTTGGTTCTCAATAGGTGATACATAGTTTATCAACTTCTACATGTAGTGGGCAGATGAAAGTAGAGGATACAATGCCTCTAATTTTGGTAATACCACATTCTGTTCAAGATATTTCATGGAGCTATAATTAATTATTACCTGTATCAGACATCTGAGCTGGTCATTTATAAAACTGTATTGCCCTACATTTTAACAGCCTTGAGACTGGGAGTGGTGTATTGTTTGTATTTTCCTTGGTCTAATAAGCCCATTGACTTAGCGTACAGAGACGAGACAAAATATACCTTTGTATTTTCCCTGGTCTCGCATCCGGGAACTTGGGGACGAAGACAAAATAATAAAATCAAAAATGCGAATTTCGCGCCGCACAACTGCTAGCCAGCAGCAGCACAGTATTATAATACACAAAGTGCATAGGCGATCGCGAGCAGACGACGAAGCTGGCGCTATGTACGTGAATTCTTCACTAAAAAAAAATCACAACTTTGTGACCTTTGCCCGGTGAAAACGTAAACAAACAGGGCAGCCTCCACATCCACAAGATTCGCGAGTGCAGACAATGAAGAATATGAACTTCTACTTCAAAACAAGGATACATTCAACACGAAAAAATCAACTAAAACATCGGTGACGATTTTCAAGGAATATCTAGCGGAGAAGGGCTTGGATTCTGATTTTCATCTTCTCGGTAAGACAATTAGCATCATTATTAGCGAAGTTTTATGTTGAGGTGCGTCGTGTAGATGGAACATATTACAAAACAAGTTCATTACACAGCATTCGTGCTGGAATAAACAGATACCTGAAATCGGAATATCGTGAAGTCATTGACATTACTATGGATATTGAGTTTACACATTCTAATGTTGCTTTTAAGGCCGCTGCAGTAGAACTTAAAAAGATAGGGAAAGGATTTGTTCAGCATCATGATTCTATTGCATCTGGGGATCTTCAAACATTATATTCATCAGATGCGTTTGACCAAGACACACCCAGTGGCTTGCAAGCCAAGGTTTGGTTTGAGATTACTCTGTATTTTTGTAGAAGAGGGAGAGAAAACTTGCGTCAACTTGGTAAAGACCATTTCAAAGTAGAAACTGATGAGAATGGACATGAGTTTGTCATGCAAAATATAGATGAGATGACAAAAAAGACAAGGGAGGACAACTTGTCTCCTAGAACTGATGGTGGGCATATGTACGCTACGGGTAGGGCTGATTGCCCTGTAGCTTCATTCAAGAAGTACCTTTCTAAGCTGAGTGAAAAGAGCGATGTCCTTTTCCAAACTCCCAAATCTTCTGCTCCTTTCTGTGGACCGTGGTACAAAAAAACTCCACTGGGAAAAAATAGTCTTGGTAACATGATGGCAACACTTTCAAAGAAAGCCGGATTATCTAAGGTGTACACAAATCATTGCGTACGAGTGACATGCATCCGAATCCTTGATGCTGTAGGATTTGCTGGTAGGGATATATGCCAAGTGTCTGGACACAACAATGAAGGCAGTCTAGCTTCGTATACTGGCCGTGTGAGCAATGATAGAAAATATGAAATGTCATCTACGCTGGCCAGGGCGATCGGAAATGTAAATCTGCCAAAGAAAACTTCTGCGCAGGCTACGATATCGGTGCCACCACCTCAGGATGTCGCAGCTGTACCATCTTCTACAGTAACCATGCCCTCATCTTCTAGTGCTGCAGAAACATCTAACGTTACAGTTGAAGCTCCAACTGCTGTCCTCAATACTCCAGTGTTGGAAGAGGATGATGACTTCGGTATCAGTTTTGACTTGGGTTCGCAGGTGTCTCTTGATTTTTAATGTGAAGAAACAGATATCATTCAGCAAGAAATGGCACCTGCCCCAGTTGCAGTACCGGTAAATGATATCTTGCAACCGATAGCAAACAATGAGCAAGTTGCTGCTACATCTACAATAACAACTAGCCGAAGCAGATCAAGTAGGATGCAGGTACAACAGTCACCTTTCGTATTTCACAACTGCAGTGTCACCATCAATTACTTCAAAGACTTAAGTTGAAGCAGGACTATTAGTATTATGTACATATGTTAACTTATTAAATGTTGAAAGCTCGAACATGTTTTTGGATTTTTGGAACCTTGTTCATTTGGATATTACCTGTTTGGATGTCTGTGCATATGTACGGTATATAGAGTCTACACCTCTGGAGTTAGGAGGAACAGAGGTAAGTTACTTTTATTTACTTTTACATTTCCATATTTGCTCTAGATTTCTGATTTGGATAATAATAAAAATATTGACTGTTACTTTCGGGCGATATGACATATACTGCCTCGCATAGTACCATATTGCCCTCGTCTTCAACTCGGGGCAATATGATACTACAGTGTATTTGATGCAATATATGTCGTATCGCCCTCAAGGCCAGTCAATATTATATAAATATATTAGCAAATTATTCAACTCTATATGGGAAAATAGTGCCAACATAACCACTCATCATCATTATCATGGACATCACACCAATACTCGCACGGACATAACTGCCATCCCACTATTTCACTAGATGCATAAGGATAGTTTGAAGCAACATCATAAACATTGCCATCCTCATCACCATTGATCAAAGGCATCATCAACACCAGTAACACCCTTTGACATTATCACCATTCTTGAAATCATGCGAGGGTTAACCTGTACTTACTGCTCCTGCTGCCTGGCTCTTTTGGTAGGAGCTGATAGCAAAGTCATCCTGATCCTCCCTGGAGAAGCCGAGTTTCCTTGCAGTATCCTCTCCACAGTTACCCATGTGAAACCTGTTGTAGACGTCCGTTAGTCCATCGGCTACAATGGCATCCTGTAGAACAGGATAAAAATACAGTCAAACGACTGTTTTTTAATATGCACGTGGACATAAAATGTATTTATACATATTTCAGTGTACATGTATATACAAGTTTTGATGGGAAATATTTACCATGACAATACAAAAGACAACAAAAATTTGGTCTTTGTTGGTGGTCGGTACAGGGATTTTAAGGCCTATAATAAAGGTAGGCTGGTAATCATAGGGAGATGGGGAGTTTAACCCTTTTAGTCCAGTTGTACACATATTTTGCTTGAGGACCAATTCAATATTGCTGCAGAGCCAGTAAATCCAAGCTAGAGATGGCCACTTACACCTATATTTCTATGCCAAGCTTAAGTTCATCCACGTACATACACCATCCCACAGTTAAATGAAAATTGCATTTTTAAGTTGTGACCTTTGCTTGACCATACCTACACAACATATTTCAGACTGTACATGTGCATCATCTAGACTGTTAACAGTATAGAGAAGCTTATTACTTCTCTGTATCTTTAAACTTTTTCTTCATTACACAACTAAAGAAATTATATAATTGACCGAGCTTTGTACCAATGATATTTAACATTACTGGATGAATCATAACATTTTTGGAACTGACCGAGCTTTGTGTTCGCACCCTCTGTTGTGCATTATTTTATGACACATGCTCCATGCAAATTAATTTCTAATACCACAGTCACACCGCCAAACCGACCCCACATTGACTCCAAATGACTGATTATTGGCCATTGGCGGCAATGTAATTTTTTGTTCGGTCTGCTGTCGGTCTGGCGTCAGTCTTGTTGGTGTGACTGTGGTATCACACTAGAAAAAATCATAACTTCAATCCTGGACCCAAAACTAAAACCTAACCTAAAATCTAGTCACAAAACAAACCTAAATCTTCATCTCTGATGAAATAAAACCGGGAGCAAATGTCAAATAAAATCCTGGGAACAGTCCATGATATAAAAAATTAACCAAAGTTCCCCTTGAGCTGCACAGCTCTAATTACAGTCCAACCTGCTTTAGCGACCACCTGTAATAGAAAGACCACCTGTCTATAAAGACCACAAGTTTTGTACTGTTTCTCACTGGTACATGTATTACAGGAACTGGTACGTAAAGACCATCTGCTCATAAAGACCGCTTATCTTGTCTCCCTTGAGCGGTCTTTATAGACGGGTTTCACCGTATTACCTCTAGTCTTGCACCTCCATACCCTGGATCACCTCTAGCCATCAGAAGAGGAACGTTGGACATGCTCTCCATTCCACCAGCTACCATAACATCCTAAGAAGAATGGATATAATCAAACATGGCGATTGTTACATAATCGTTTCAGGGGACTCTACAGTGGGCCTAGGTGGACATATGTATGTAATCCTAACTCGGGAATGGCATAATTATGTTGTTTGATGAGCAACCAAAACTATCACTGCAGCATCAGAATACAGAGGTTAAAAGGCTCAGTAGACCCTTTCATTTCAATGACCAAACAAAATCAACTACATGTTTACATATACACAAATGGTAAAGCTTTTTACATGTACATGTAGCATCATAATAACACTCTTCATTCCTGATACACAGACCTTGCTAACAGTAGTACAGGGTGTGCCAAGAGAAAGGACTTGGTTATCATTCAACTAATGCTTATTGGATGTTCACACATAGGCTTTGTGCTGCCATTATAATACCCTTCCTTCCTGATACACAGACCTTATTAACAATGGTACAGGGTGTGCCAAGAGAAAGGACATTCAACCAAGGCTTACCTGATGTCCACACATAAGGCTTTGTGCTGCCATCATAATACTCTTCATTCCTGATGCACAGACCTTGTTGACAGTAGTACAGGGTGTACCAAGAGGAAGACCTGCAAATTAATACAGATGACACCATCTTGTAATGATGTACACTTTGCATCATTTCAGTGCAGGGTTTTTACATTTATTTTATCTAATATCAATGTCTCATTCACCATTTGGTTGTCACCAAATATGCATTTCATCAAGTGTACATATCATAAATGATTTGAAAGAACGTATCTGTACATGTAGATAAAACAAATTTTGACAAAATTAGAAAAGACAGAAATGGATGGACAGAGGATTGTGAGAGAAAGAGAGAAAGAGAGAATTAAAGAGAGAATTATAGGGAGAGAGAGAGAGAGAAAAAAAAAAAAAAGAAGAGAAGAGGCAGGGAAGTGGATGGAAGAGTGTAAAAACAAAGGGAAAAAGGATAAAAAAGAGTGGCCTAGAACTATTCTAGGACCATGTTGCGATCTTTATCAGTAGGACTATTTTGATTTACCTGCCCCTAAAGCTGCTTGTCTTGTTGGTGCTTGACCTTGACCTGCTTGAAGGACATTCCCCATGTAGACCTCATTCACATCTTCTGGGGTTATACCTGAGCAGAAATGAAAATGTCAAAATCAAATCAACATTGGTTTATTTGTATTCGGAATAGTCTGAGAGAATAAAGAGAACATCGTATCGTTGAGAAGAATATGCTCTACAGTCATAAGATAACCATTCAAAACCTCTTTAAATTCAAAATGAAAAAAAAAAAAACCAAACAAAACAAAACAAGACAAATACACAAATAAAAACAAAGAAACCAATACAGATCCTAGATCTTTTATGCAGTCATCTCACTTTGCTTTAAAAGACACGCAGGTGCGGGTACTTATGCGGAATTTGACACCCTTCGGCTATTTACCCGATTAGTGTTATCAGTCACCGAGAGTAAACTTCACTTTACCTAGCGACTGATTGGCCTTACATACGTGTACTCCCTCCACCCATTTCAATAGAGCCGCCTATAAAGAAAAGCCATCATCATCATAAATTCCGAATCTGAAAGATGACAGATGGCTTTCCAAGTCTCTCGCAGCATGTTTGTGGTTGAAAACCGAATTCTGCAGCTGTTGCATTTGAGATTTGTACACACAACAACTAGTAAATCCCTGGTAATTTCATGAAGTCCCGTGTATGTGAACCATGACGCAATGTACATGGAAATAGATGACTGCATGCATTTAATCCCTACTGTGCCATTGGCAGAAAATCTCCTCCAAAAATACAAATGGTGTATTGTATGTTGGAACAAAGAATAGCTAGAATTTCTATCAAGAAACAGAACCAAGTTTTGCGAAGATTGTTCCTAATGGCACTTGGTGAAATGTACATGTAGCTGTATGAAAAGACGAGTCCGGAACACAAAAGGCATAATGATGATATTGGTTAATAAAAAGTAGTAATTTGACATTATGAATGGCATTTTTGGGTAATAGCAATGAAAAGTAAGATTTTCAATAATCAAGCATTTTGCATTCCGGATGCATCTTTCATGCCACTTCATTTCATTAAGCTACCCAAGGTAGATATTTCAGGCCTAATATGACAATGAAATAAAGAATTAAACTCAAGATTCAACTCTTGAAAGTTCATTTATGGGAAATGTTCCTAAAATTGTTGTCACAACAGCCCTGTTCATATCTGCCACTTATCCTTGGAGATATGAACAGGGAAAGTTATGAGCCAAAATTTGAATTTTGCTAATGGCATCGCACTTAGAGATACTTACTTTACAGGCCTAAAGTAATTGTTAATTATTTATCATGCAGTAGATTGGCTGTTAAGGCCATTACATAAATTGACAAAAACATGCTCAAGATCAATTCAAAGCTGCACCTATAAGACGGCATGTCATGCACACGAATGAGAACTACTAGCTTAAATTCCCTATCTTTCTTTCCTCATCACTAAAATCATTTGGTAGATATCGTTCATCTGACAGTCTCTAGTCTTGAACATTCACTATGAGTTTGATTCGATCCTACGAGAGTATACTTCATGTCATTACCTGCTTTTTCCACAGCTGCCTGAATGACCATGCTACCCAATCTAGGGGCTGGAAGAGAAGCTAAGGAACTCCTAAAAGAACCAATGGGAGTCCTCACTGAACTTACAATCACAACATCCTGTAACGAGCAAAAACAAATTGAAAAAGATCAAGCTTCTGTATCATATATGGACAATAAAACTTAAATCTAGAATCTTGAAGAAAGGGGGGGGGGGTGGTTAAAAGAAAAAAACGTTGATTGCAAAATCATAAATACCCATGGCTCTAAATGATATTAACCTCTTATGATGAACACACTGTGCTCCAAAATAATGAAATAGCCATTTTACATTGCAACTAGGGCTGGGACTAAAAACCGGGTACCCGAGTCCCGCCCGAGAGCCTCGGGACCCGGGTCAAAATATTAGATAACTGATACCCGAAAATGACTACTTAATTATCACCTATGTATGTACACGACAAGGCGGTAGATGAACGTCGAACAGCCATTTACTATTTACATGTAAAAAAAATCCATGTAGCGCTCTAGCGCACCATTGCAGTGATGCGCTTTTGATTCGTTCAACTCACTGTGAAACATAACCTTACACATTCGTATACACAGAGAGCAAAGCTCACTGCCGCTATTCGGAGACTGCTCATTGGATCATTGAACCCATGACATAATTTGCATTTAGTGCCCTTCCCCCTTCTTTGCAGTGAACGATAAGTCTATGAGCGATTAACGGGCGTAAAGCTTACAAACTCATGCATATTCAACAGTCGCTCCACACTCGTACGTGGCATCTTACAACTCGTACACTATACTATTAAACAGGTATTTTTAACATCGACGATCACGATCTGACACTGTCACAATATCCTGAAACTTTAGCAAAGAAGTTACCAATTACTGAAATCAGATTAACAGTACATGAACGATATATCCAAAATAATATCCTTCATTGTTCATGCGAAAGTGAAAAGCAAGGCTGTGAGAAGCGAAGGATGTCTACAGTGCGCGCGATTAACATTTTCATTCATAAAATTGGGCTTGTGACGTCATTTCATGAGCGGTCCGTTAATAACAAGTCATGACAAGTCATATGCCAGCCAGCCAATGAAGGTATGCGCCTTTTTTTTTTCTTTTTTCTTTTTTCCTTTCATATACCGCGGCGGCATTGGGCGGAAAGGCGCTTTGTATAAACAGATCGAATTTCAAAAGGGAACCGCATGTGTGTGTTAAAGGATGAAGTTGCAGTCGGACAGAGAAGAAAATGTTGGCTTGATGATTTTTTTTGATGAATGATGAGTTTGATGAATGATGATATTTGATGTCTGATGAAGATAATTGTTTTGATTATGTTATTATCTTGATAATGATGATATGATGATGATGTCTTTGATGATTATGATGATCGATGATGATATCAATGGTGCTACTGGCGAAGAGAGAGGACCCGGCATGTATTGATGATTTTATGTGTACTAGTAGTGGTACGGTGTGTGAATTTCAATAATTGGCGGGTTGATCACACGTTGAGAATGAAACTGTCGGTGAGGCGATGACCGCGTGCGTGAGGACTCGCAATGTGTATAATTAGAGTATGAGGAGTGTAGATAGATAACTTAACTAGATACTACAGAAAGCTCGCCATTTTCGCCAGGCAAATCAATACTCCGTGTGAACAGTGAAGTTTGTGTACAAAGTGAGTAAGTGACTCGATCTCAAAATTCGATGTCAAAATTCCCAAGAGCTGCCCGTACAAAATTATTAAGAATCATCATGATCATCGTCTCAAACGAGTTTTTCTTCATAAGATTTCTTTGTATTCCCCTTCCTTTTTTATAAGTACATGTACATTCATGTATTTTGGATAAACATGTGCGAGGGACTGTTGACCGCGCGTGACTACCTAAGGCGCTGGCGCGCTGGCATGATTAGACGGTAGACAATTTCTACAGATTAGATTTAGGCGGCTTATGCCTATCCTGTCTTGCGCCCACGCGATTTCCTCCGCCTGTTTTGTTGTTGTTGTTTTTGTTTTTGTTTTTGTTTTTTCCTCGAATGGTTTATTTCAGTTGCCAAACACAAAGGAGTTTTCCCACAGTGTTTGTAGCTTCTTAGGGGTAAATATTGGCTTGTAATTCGTGTTATATCATTTTCGGGTAACCGGGAACCCGCCCGAAAAATAGTCGGGTTCCCGAATTGAAAAAATACCCGAAACTCCCACCCCTAATTGCAACTGAAATGCCTAAAATGATATGTAAATTAAGTAATGCAACCAACTGCTTCAGTTGTCAAAAGACCATTTCAACGATTTTGGGGATACTGCTTCTCAACGTTTTGAACGACGGACATATGTGTTGTTCATTCAACCTCATCATTCAGTGGACTAGCATAATATTCTTGGATGGCCCTCTATTTGCAAAGAGGCCCAAATTCTAGGCTTTTCTTGATTGTTCATAGATCTAATAAAGCGTGTCATGCATTTAGATTATAAATAGAGAGATTTATAATAATTCAGGTACATCTTGAGCACAAGTTTCTTCAGATGAAAATGGAAATCATCACGTCATATACATGTAAAACACAGAGAGTGTGAGAGAGGGAGAGAGAGAAAGAGAGAATACTAGTTCTTCAATTATATTAGCCTTTTCACCAATCTGCTACCTTTATAATCTTAATTCTTATGGATCTAAAATCCATTCTACTTTTAATGATGTTATGTTTGTCCTATAATTCTTAAATTTCAACATATCTTTTTCAATTATTTGTGTACTTTTATTCATAGTGAATGCAACAGTTCACTTTCAATGCTTGCAACTCCACTCTCAAGTCTCAGAACAGAGTCTAGGTACTCACATTAAGCCCCTTCACTGTTGAAAACTGCCGAAAGCTGCAACTCTGTACTACCTACATGTAGAGTAACAATAAAAACCAATGCAAAAAAGAAACTGAATGTTCGTGATGTTGGGGGAAAGAAATTTGATGCAAAATATATAAGAATGACTCTTAAGTTTTCAGACCAGTATGAGATACATGTAATACAAATTTTGAAGGATGTTTAACCTGATTCATTTGAATGGTAGTGACTAGTGTGACCATATTCCGCATGTGACCAAACTTCGGTTCGGTTCCGCCCGAGCATTTTCATGTTATCCTTTTTTTCCGTCATACTCCATGACTGTTGACCGATAGAATGCCAGATAAAGTGTGTGTGTGTGTGTGTATTTGGGTTTTTACAGACGTGTATCAATCAGATATGATTATTTACGTCTGGGGACCGACCTTTAACGTCACCATCCGAAAGACGTGACTCAGTCTCGAACCTGGGTCCGCTGAATCAGTTTATAACTTCCACTGTTAGCTGGATTACAGGCGCACACCACAACGCCTAGTTAAAGTTCTTCGAGATCGATTTTATACTTTCTAGCTGTACACAAATTATGTTTTCAGGTGATTGGTAGACCTACACTTATTATAAGTAGATCTAAAGTTTCAACAAGAAAAGATGCAAATGACTTATAAAAGATCATTCATGTAATATAGACCTAGTAAACATGGTAAAAGGTCATGAAGGTCATTCATGTTATGAAAGATCATTCATGTTAACAGTTAACTTGTTTAGTCATGTCCTCATGTTAACGTTAGTTATCAATAATCGTCACAGTCACAACAGCGACTGTTCACTCAACGCTACAGAGAGAGAGAGGCACCGCGCTTCGGCTTCGCAGCGGAGGAGGCCGGAGCTGAGCTAGCTAGCTCCCCGACCCCGTTGGCGTTGAGTTGACCATGCTTTTGCCTTGGCATATATGGCAAAAAATAACCATAAAATATATATTCTTCCTTACCAGCTTCTTAGGCAAAGCTCTAATAATGTTTGAAGCCATTTTCAACGATGTCTGCACCCTTTCAATGACACTAGAAAAGCAAATACATCTGATTGTCTACGTCTACGACTCTTCGGTATTCGACTCTTGAGTGTTTTTTTTTTTTTTTTTTTTTTTTTTTTTTACTTGAAGGTACGGTATCTTTCACTAGACAAAAACAATGAAGAAAATTCTGAAAGGCAAGACAGCAGGCACAACCACAACGCACGGTGCATGCTACCACTGAACTCTACACTACATCAATTATACATGTACAAGCTTATCTGAAGATAACCTTGTACTCCACGATAGTTTTTCACGGGTGAATACATGGGCCGCGGAGCCTGGGGGGGGGGGGGCTGCAGCCCCCACTTTTTTAAGTAGTCACAAAATGCAAAATCTAGACCTAATGAAGCATGGTATTATAAACAAAGTGTAGTTCAAACTCAGACATTTTCACGTGACTTCTCGGGACTGTACAACATGCTCTAGAATGACAATCTATCTATCACATCTTCTGCAAGTTCATGAGTCTTCTTTCAGAATTCAGAATGACGCATCAACTCTTTAGAGAAATTTTAGGATTATTTAAAATCAGGCGCTGTGGGGTGGAGGGAGGGGGTAAAGTGTCCCCAGTATTTCAGGAATTTGGGTATCCTATAAGTTCCCCCTTTTACATAGATTACTTTAGATAAGTGCTCCCTGTCCTTTATATTCCTGCCCGTTGAATTCCACAATCTTAAAATTTGATTGTATTACCATTGATAATTGCCAGAGGCCTATTGAAATCTGAGAGATGCCCCTTCTTCCTTGACAACTGTCCCTTCTCCTTAGTAAGAAGTGCCCCATCCCCATTTATAAGTATCCTTTATATTATAATACGTCCCGGCCTTTCCAATCTTATAATTGCCGCTATTCTTTCTGATAAGTGCTCCCTTTAGTTTATTTTTATAAACGAGCCTCTTCCCTTTTCATCTCTCATAAAACTCCTAATAAAATCATTCCTTCGACAATTCCCTTTTAAATCATTTGCATTAAATGTACCTATTAATCTCTTTCACTAACTGCCTTTTTCCATTCTCACTTTTCAGATACAAGAATTACCCTCTTTCCCGCGTCTGATAAGTGTAACCTGTGGCCATATTCTCTATTCAAATTTGAGAGGTGCCCGTTCTAATTCGACAAGTGCCCCTTCCGCCTTCTGTTAAATGACACATGACATCGCTGATGAGTGGCCCTTTACACCTCTGATAAGTTTTCTTAATTCATTTTGAAACGGGCTCCTTTTCTTTCTAAGAAGTACAATTCCTTCTGATAAGAGCCCCTCTTCCTTTATAAAAAACAAAAACAAAAACAAGAACACCCCTTTTCCATTTTCATAAGTGCCCTTTTTACCTCTGGTATAAAGTGTCAATATTCATGTGCGACTAATACCACATGTTTCATCCTCTGATAATTGCTCTCTTTAATATGACATACTCCTGCTCCTTTTCTTTTTTGATAAGTGCAATTATCGTTCATGATAAGGGCCCCTTTTTTCTTGCTCCATATTTGTGCCCCTAATTTATAGCGATTTAGAGCAACTTTACTTTAATTTCGTCAAGGCTTGCTCGCTACGCTCACTCACATTTATATTTGATATAGTTATGTTACTTTGTAGAGGTCTTTTCAGTCTCTCATGCCGAGACTGTGTTTAAACACCTTTCAGAACTGGGTTTTTTTTTCTCTCTCTCTCTTTATAAGATGCTGTTGATCACCATGCAGCTTCACAGATCTTAAAAAATTGCTCGCTCGCTTCGCTCGCTCACACATTAATATGTAGGTCATCAAACTCAACTGCAAACTTTGATGCTTAGGTAAATTATATTAGAGTATGTAAGAGAGAAATATGATTAAATTCCTTATAAATGTAATCACAATGTAGGGTATATATGACAATGTTTAGAGATTGTATAATTTTCTCGTTGTATATAGGTGCCCCCTTTTTTCCAGAAATAGCCCTTATCGGTGCCCCTAAACTTTGGAAATTTCCTCTCAATGTTGCGATCATACCTCCCACTGCTTAAACTGAATTTACGCCGGTGCATTAACCAGTGAAATCAGTTCAGCCCCCCCCCCCCCCACTTTCAAAAACGCTCCGCGGCCTCTGGAATAGGCTTCTAAATAGCTTTTGTGTGTGTTAGCAGGCTATGATCCATTCTAGATCATTCATACATGAGAGGAAAATAATTACTGTAAATTTCACTTTCTACGCTGAAACCTCAAATTTGTAGCAGAGTAAGAGTTGAAGAGGCCCAGAATCCTGGTAATCTAGCAAATTTAAGAAATTTCGATCTTGTTTAGAGCAATTTTGTTGTCTGTTTTTTATTACTGCAACAGTGAATGTTTGACACAGTCCAACAAAAGCAAGGGCCAATAAGTGACACTACATTTACATTCAGCGGGTGGGTGCACTGGCGTACTGGTGGGGGGGGGGGGGATGGCCGCAGCCCCCCAAAAGTTCCACGCAAAAAAAAAAAAAAAAAAAAAAAAAGGAAAGGAAAGGAAAAAATGCTAAAATGCTGTTGACCTTCATCCCCCTTTTTTTTTGCTTGTCAGAGGTTTTGGAGTTAAAAAGAAACCCCATAACGCTGAGGACCTCTTTTATTTTTTTATTTTGTTGCTTGTCAGAAAATTTTGTGAATATTGAGCCCCCTCCCTCACAAAATCCTGGATCCGCCCCTTGCTGTAGCACCTCCAGTTTTCTATAGGGGACACTTGCCCTTGCACTTAAAGCAACTTCATTGTTTGCCCCGGGCGCCATTCATAGATAAGCAACTGCATACAAAAAAAAAACAAAAACAAAAACAAAAACAAAAATAAAAACAAAAAAACAAAACAAACAAAAACAAAAACAAAACAAAAAAAATTGCTTACAGCACCCCCACTAACATTATTTTTTCGCCAGCACTCCAAAAGTCGCTGGGGGGGGGGGGGGGTTATCAAATTTGATGGGGTCCAGTTTTCCTCCATAATTTTGTGACAAGCAAAAAAAAGAAAAGAAAAAAGAACAGGATAGGAAAGCGAGTTTTAAAGATTGCTACAGCATCTGACTGATTGGTATTGTCTGCCGGATTTACCATTCAGTGCATTTCTCTCTCCCTCAATCTATCTTCTCATGCAAAAATGTGTATTATTTTGGTATAGTCATAATATGATTTTACGCATATATTTCACTATTTCGATATTTAATTTTCATGATCTGAATGAGTTTGCTGTATTATCTGTTATCAATTTGGCAGATTGTCGAGATGAAAACCATTAATTGTATTGAATTGAATTAAATTAAATTGATTTGAATTGAACTGAACTGAATTGAATTGATTTTGAGTTGAAATTAATTAAATTGTATTGGATGGTCGATATAACCATCATCGGTTTTCATTGTTTGCATAAGTCACCATTCCTAGAAACACCACTGATTAATGATCCTCATATTAATAATAGGTTTAATCTAGACTATAATTATTCTTTCGCATTTATAAAGGTCTTCGCACGACTCGGGGCGGGGGGGGGGGGGGGGGGCACCGTTGCCACTACTATTCAGAAGGCGACTGCCGGGACTATGCTTGTCCGAAAATGACACTGCATGCAGTGCGGTCAATAGGCCTATGCATTACAAAAATGTTAAAATTTAGAAAATTACGGGGATAAATTTCATCAGTGCACCTATTGTTTCTCTCCAAAAGTTTTATTCACTGTGCTTATTTCTCTCTACTAATTTTGTATCAATGCTTGATAATAGAAGCATTTTTTATTCTTAGCCCTTAAAAACTCTTTCTCAGATTTCTTGGACTTTTGTTGACAAAGAGCAAAATACTAGCAATTCTAAGATGCTGTGAAGATTTTACCTCCCAAAGTGGAATATCAAACGAATGAGAGGCAAAAAAAAATAATTATATACAGGGCCTGGGATGTAAACTCCTAACAACGGCAGCGTGCACTAGCACTATTATACGCGTGTAAAACATATGAGGATTGTGTATGCTATACACAGTGACACACATGCTATCTCCATGCGGAACCCCGATGTTGTTGTGCGGGGAGCCGTCGGGGTGGAAAGGTCCTAGCGTAGGGCAGTATGTTGCCATATGAGCTAGGTTACAGATATTTACACTAAAATTCACTGGAAATCATGGATGGCGATGGAATACCAAATAATCTCGTACAAACATCTTTTGATACAAGGAGAACAACATGATACTACATTTAACACGTTTCTTTCCTTTCCAGTGCCCTTTTTACTACCAAAACTGTACATGAGCATTATAAGCTTACCGATGATATATGAATATAATAATGAAGAATCTATGCGTGTAAACTTTACAGGCCAGTCAACGCAGGTACGCACACGTTTACCAGCACACGTTGTTTCTACAGGGCCCTCTTGCATAAAAAGTTGCAATTAAATCCATTAAAAAAAATTAAACGCAACTTGATGTTTCAACCAATCAGGATCACGTATTTGGGACTTGCGTTAAATTTTTTGAGTTGCGTTTAATCGCAACTTTTTATGCAAGAGGGCCCAGGTGGCATCAAAAAAAAAGGTGACGTATAATAATTGCTATGCCCATATGAGAATTACATAAAATTTTCTTTATATCCAATTTGTATTTCATATTTCTGCTGTGATTTCCTCTCGTATATTTTACATAGACACAGTATTTTTATTTGTATGAAAAAAAGTTCATTTGAGAGGCAAAAGAAGACGATACAACACCCTTTTATACCCCCTTCATTCAATGGCCTTGTTATCTCGCATTCTATCTACCTACATGTAGTTTAGTCTCTTGGCGTCCCAGTCATCAGTGCCACCTAAATGGCCGGACCCAAGGTACGATACTACGCCCTTTAAACAAGTCTAAATGAAATGTAGAGGGTGGAGGGGGAGGGGGGGGGGGGGTGGGGCTACTAGGACCCGTCTTACCCTTTCAACAGTCTGATATGAATCACTAACGATATTTAGGTACATGTTACAACGTGCTCGAAAGTGTATAAACATTGATCCCACCCCAGATTATTGTCATCTTTCAATCGCGTGCTTTCCCGTCTGTCACTTCTCCCAAGTACCTGGGAGCAGGAGGTGCTCGGCGGTGCTCGGGGCCTGCTCGGGGGTGTTCGGAGGTGCTCGGGGATTCCGCAATACCAGCCCTTGTTGATGAGTCGATGGTGTTCGCGAATGCTGGGGGGGGGGGGGGGGGGGGGGGGGGGGGGGAGGGAGGTGCTTTCATGCTCAACGTTTGGAGTGGAAAGGAACCCCAAATGTGACGCCATTTCTTTCATCTTTCTTTTTTTTTCCTTGTCAGGAATTAAAGAGTAACAAGGTGGTAAAAATGTGGCGACCTATGGAAAAGAAACCTCGAATATGACGCCATCCCCCCCCCTCCGCCAGAGAATCGTGGAGCCATGGTGGTAAAAACATGATGACCTGTTTATCTCTTTTTATCATGATTACTATTATTATTGCTACATGTACTATTTTATAACAACAACAATAATGATAATAAAAATTAATAATGATACTACTACTACTACTACTACTACTACTACTACTACTAAAGACAATAATGATAATAATAAGAAAAAGAACTTAAAATACTTATTCTTATTATCTATTATAATTATTACTATTGTTATTATCATTATTATGTTATTGTTATTATTATCATTATCATTATAATTATTATCATTATTATTATGATGATGATGATGATGATTATTATTATAATTATTATAACAGTAATTATTATTATCATTATTGCTATTATCTTTATCAATGTCATGGTTATGCATATTGAACACGATAAAAACTACTTTCGAAAAATAAACTCAAGGGCAATTTCAAAGGCCTATTGTACTGCCCATAGAAATCAGGTTCGGATTACGTAATAAGCGATTGTAACGTTCGTACATTTCTAAAGGTGATAGACAGGGCTATTGAAATCGCCTTCAGTTGATTTTTCGAAAGTAGTTTTTATTGTGTTATTGACACTTTAAATAATTAACACCCCTTAGGTAACGAACAAAATTATCGCAACAAGATTAGGCCATCATCACAAATCATGTTTTACTCAAGTACCTGATATTAAAAAACATAAACCAAAGGTTAATAATTATATGAGATCATATATACTGCTGTAAATGATGAGATAGTAATATCATGAAATTCAAAGTAAACAAAAAATAAACTGATCGGGATTTTTCGGGAATGATGTCAAAAGTAAGCCTACGCTGAGGGGCGGCAATTTCTTGTCTTTATGGAGGGGGGGGGGGGGGGAGGGGGTACTTTCAGCAACGTTTGGAGTGGAAAGGAACCCAAATGTGACGCCATTTCTTGCATCCTTTTTTTTCCTTGTTAGGAATTGTACAGTAACAAGGCAGTAACACCGAATATGACGCCACTCCCCTCCGTCAGAGAATTGTGGAGCCATGGCAGTAAAAACGTGATGACCTTTTCATCTCTTTTGCTCATTATTATTATTACTACATGTATATTTTTATAATAATAATTATAAAAATAATGATGATAATAATAATGATAATACAGTAATAATAATAGTAAAAAAGAATAATTGTAATAAATCAAGAAGAAGAATAATACTTTTTATTATTATCTATTATTATTATTACTATTATAATTATTATTTTATTGTTATTATTATCATTATTATTACTATAATAATAATAATAATAATTTATTATTATTATTATTGCTATAATAATAATAAGAATAATAACAATAATTATTATTACTATTATTATCAATATTGTAATTATCTTTATTTTCTTGGCTGAGAACCTCGGAGTGAAAAGGCAACCTAATGTTGTTGTGATATCGTTTGGTTGTTTGTTTGCTTTCTTTTTCCGAATTCGTGGGCAAAATTGTCTACCCTCAGCACCCCTAGTTTGAAGGGCGTGTTGCACGGCAAATGTTGGTTAACGCCAAACGTATTTTTTGAACAACTGCACGTAAACGAATGGACCTCAGCTAACGGTAGTCAGCGACTTAACCTCTACATTGCCAGCGTTTGCGAAACAGACCGAAGTTACTCTTCGGTTTCACGTATGTTGCACTTACCTGTGTACGGGTATAATATGGCCCGTCCGAAGAGTTGCGGATAAACCCAATTGGCCCCGAGTCAGGCCACGGGAAAGACACACAATCTCGTCAGTTTACACCCCCTTTAAATCGCTCGTAGGTCGTGTAACCAATCATCCAATCTCATAGCTGATGTATGCAACCCCAAATAAACTTTGATTGCTCTTGATATATTAGATTTTGATGCTGCATATTGGTTAATGATTACATTTAATAGTCTTCCTATCGACGAATCAAATCACAGTTTGCTACCACATTAGATGCACCACCGTTAAGACTATAAAAGGCATTATAAGGGGAAGAAGGTATTCATTTAAGAATCTGTATTGCACCTGTGACGTACACTCAGAGGTACATCACGTGAATTGAAGATGGCATATAAAAAGATGATTCTTACGATTCTACTCTTGGGGATCTTTCTGGAAGGAGAGGTTGCCGGCCAGAAGAATATCATCGATCTGAGCAATGGTGCATACTCGAATATACTCATCGCAATCGACGGGAATGTCACTGAAGATATCAACATCATTGACAATCTCAAAGTAAAAATGTTCATCAATTTACTGTATTTATTTATTCATGTTATTCACTTCTGTTTTTTTTTTAAAATTTATTCATTCATTTATTCAGCTATTCATTTTTTATTCATTCATTCATTCATTCCATTGTCGTAGACAGGTCTTCATAGGTGGGGGTATGATCTCAAGGGCCATATATATACACCCAATTCATATAAATCTGCAATATTGTACATAAATAGATAATATCTATTTTGAAATAAAGAATATATAAATTTGAATAATATTAACAAATATAATATTTAAAATTTTATCTACATTATACATGTATAATAGAAATGTATATTTTCCATCATTTTTTATTTCTTTATTTTTTAAATTTTTTTGGGAGGGGGTAAAACCTGGGGGATGTTTGTACACACCATCCCCCACCTGAAAAGTTTGGGGGGGATGTATACCCCTCATCTTGAGGAAAGAAATGTAAGAAAACTCACATAAAAATCTGAAATCTCCGTTCAAAATCTCCGGTACGTAAACTATTGCACGCATCCAGACATACCGGTACCGTAGGAACCTAAAAAAGGAAGGGGAATTGGAAAAGGGGAGGGAAGAGGAAAGAAAAAGGGAAAAAGGAGAAAAGAAAAAGGAGAAAAGAAAAAGGAAAAGGAAAGGAATTAAAAACAGAAAGAAAAGAAGGAAAGGAAAAGGGAAGGACAGAAAAAAGAAGAAAAACTGGAATTTTCATATTCGGGCACTAAGTCGTTCCCCTTCGGCAATGGGCTGCAGCCCCTCCCTCGAGGATTTTCAAAGTTCCGATATTCATATTCGGTCAGCAAGGTGCCAGAATATGCATATATTTGAGCAGCGAGATTCCCAGATAATTATGTAACCTCTGTATGTCACTTTTGTACATTTTTACTACGAAAAGTTAAAAAAAACTTCAGAAATTGAAAAGTTGATATTTCGGGCGAATGGCGTCAGCCACCCCCTTGCGAAAATGGGCCCGTATGATCAAAATCTCTACATCTGCGATTTTCTTTTATTATTATTTGTGGGGGAGGGGGGAGATTAGGGTGCAGCAGTTTTGTCGGCAAATTTGGATGTCAACCTCCATTCAAGTTGTTCTAGCGCGCCCCTGGCTGAAACCCAAGGAGCGACGTCCCATAATCGTATGGTTCGCCTATATGGAGGACCGACATCGTCTACTGGGATCATTAAGCAACCCAATCGCCATCGTCCCACATACCACGCGGCCCCCGACCTCCCACTCCGGCAATAGCGTATCTAGGGATTATGGCACCCAGGGCAAATAAAGAAGTTGCGCGCTCCCCTCCCCCAGTGCCCAAACCTATCTACGTTATTGTACAAGCGAGGGAGCAAAGCGACCGAGCGGGAATTTTTTTTTGCATTTTTAATCCTAAAAAGGACAATTTCTTGCGCATTTTACCCAGGCAATTTGGCAACTATGCGGTAGAAGTTCGAATTTGTACATAGATAAACGGTTTCCTATTCACTCCCTTCTAAAATTGGAAGAAAAATTAACGAAAACCCTTGAGAAAAAAATCTAGGGATTTAGCAAATCGACTGAAAGTTGAGATTTCTTTTAAATGTTGAACCTCTGCAAATGCTGTTTTATGCATTTTACCCTATATTGGGGGCGCAATACTTAGTAACAGGCAGATGAAACTTACATGATAGCGAGTAAAGCAACGACAATTACATCTTTATTTTTGAATAAAGGCTTTTTAAGAACTATATACTAGGGGCGCGAAATTACGAGATCCTGAAAGACAATAATTATGTGAGGGAGCAAAGCGACCAAGCTTTAGAAAATTTTCGCATTTTAAACCCTCAAAAACTGTATTTCTAATGCATTTACCCTACCGATGGGGGGGGGGGCGCATAATCCTTAAGGATTGTGGTTTTTCTTCATTTTCCGTTTTTTTTCTCTTTCTCTCTTTTACGTTTTTTGCGCCCCTCCAAGTTCCGCCCGGGGCACGTGCCCCCCTGCCTCCCTAGATACGCCACTGCACTCCGACCCTCTGGCGGATACACAACAAGCCGCGCAGCAACCCCAGCAGCAACCTCAGCAAGCACCGGTTGACAATCGCTACGATCGCTTCACCCTACGCACTAGTCTAGTTCTGGACGTTTGTAATTATTTTGTCCGTAAAACCCCATGTATACGTGCACCCAGCGTATAACCAGGGAGGTGGAAGGGAGACGGCGCGAAGTCCTCTGATTCACTCTCCCAAACATGTTTATTGTTTGGGAGAGTGAATCAGAGGACTTCGCGCCGTCTCTCTTCCACCTCCCTGGTTATACGCTGGGTGCACGTACATGGGGTTTTACGGACAAAATAATTACAAACGTCCAGAACTAGACTACCTACGCACCGACTTACACCCCCAGATGAAACGAGAATGCGGTCATCTTGCAACCTTCGCCTGCGAGTTTCGCAAGGAGAAACAGCTAGCAACCAAAATTCGTACTGATTGATCTCCAAACTCGCCAGCCAGCCATGCCAGCTAAAAATGGATCACCCAAATCAAGCCTGACCAACTGGGATGAATGAAACGCGAACACGGTCGGCTTGCAACCTTCGCCTATACTGTAAAAAAAATGCGACATGTGACATGTTTATTTCTGTGACAGATTTAAAACACTGCGACGTGTTAATATATTGTACGGGTTTAAGAGCTAAACACATGTGTTTAAGAGCTAAACACATGTGCCTATTTTTTTCATCTTTCAGCACGCCTTAGGTGTTTACTAGATAAACATGTTTACCTTTTAAATGGTTCCATTGTATAGGCTAAACACCAAATGTTTACACCTTAATCATTTAGTGTTTACACCTGTTTAAATACTAAACAATGTGTGTGATTATGGTGTAAACACCACGTGTTTATATATTGTAGCTAAGTTAAGAGCTAAACACATTCTGTGCTTATTTTCACCGCGCCTAGGTGTTTATTAGATAAACATGCTTACCTTTTAAATGGTTCTAATGTATAGGCTAAACGCCAAAAGTTTACACCATAATCACACACACTGTTTAGTATTTAAACAGCTGTAAACACCAAATGATTATTTTGTAAACATTTGGTGTTTAGCCTATACATTAGAACCATTTAAAAGGTAAACATGTTCATCTAGTAAACACCTAAGGCGTGCTGAAAGATGAAAAAATAGGCACATGTGTTTAGCTCTTAAACACATGGGTTTAGCTCTTAAACCCGTACAATATATAAACACGTCGCAGTGTTTTAAATCTGTCACAGAAAAGTGTTTAGAAACTAAACAAATTTTTTACAGATTCGCAAAGAGAAGCAACTAGCTAACTGAATTCGTATCAATGGGATCATGGACCTATACTTCGAACCATGGACCTATGTCCATGGTTATACCTTTAAACCTGCCAGCCAGCTAAATATGGATCACTCCACTCAAGCTGGACCAACTGAGATGAATAAACTCGTGTAACATAATTATTCTCCAATTTATCCTTTTGTGCATAAAACGCAAAAGAAATTTTGACTCCCACTGTTCTAACACTGGAAAAAAGTAAAATTGACAACCTGCATTCAACGTTATATTGCTTTGTATACTGAACTAATTAGGTTTATTGCTGACTAGAAATGATAAATAAAATCACAAAGTGAAGATATTTCTTCTTGTTTTTTGTTCTGGAGCAGTAAGAATCTAATGACATATCGATTCGATGGTGGAGCGACAAAACCTCGTATCTCAAAAAGTTAAACGTTCAGGAGAGTGAAAAAAACATGGCTGTCATAACACTAAGAAATGGGATTGTCTTCCCTTCGACATGCCATAGTCAGATAGTGGCTTCATTTTTGGAGTAAGAGAGCTTGGATTTGGACAGGACATCACTTGACTGATTATCTGAAGATTAATACAAAAAAGTAATTTTCACCAAAATTTGAGACACAGGGTTTTATCACTCCACTCACGATATCCTCCTTCTTGGAATTTTTTTCTTTTCTCCTAGTTTAAAGACAAGGTAATTATTTATCATATGATTTCTGATATTACATATTTTTTTTGGTCTTAAAATGAAACACCCATTATTCTAGTAGAGACTCGTGTTATATTTTCATGTTCACTTGATTGTTAAAGAAAAATAGCCCCCATTCAGTGACTTCCTTATGATTTTTGATAATTCTAAATCATTCGATTTGATAATAAGGATTTATGGTTCAAGTGCAGGTTGTGAATCGAACCTCGTTCTCAGGCCTGATTTTGGTGTGGTAGGGTGGCCTCAACTGCCCAGAGATATAGATATGTACAGTAACAAGGTTCCTCTATCATTAACTAAAAATTTGAATAAATAATACATCACTTTATTTTGCCATGCATTGTGTCTCATTTCGTAACACTTATGAATTTATAAATTTCTTTTCAGGGTATCGTCGTCATGCCGTGGTCTGAAATTCAAACTGTATGCATGGGGTTTTTAAAGAACTTTGATTTTGTTGAAAGTTATATTGTTCTTTAATCCCATTGGCTTCCTTATGATTTTTTTTTTTAGATTATGCGACCTAGAGGTTAAGGGTTATATTTTATAAACAGGTTTTGAACTGAACCTCGTTCTCAAGTCTGATGTCATGAGAGTTGGTGTGGTAGGGTGGTTTTAAAACTACTCAAGAATTTGTTTCTTTCTTTTTCTTAATATGTAAAGAGGTTCTACTATTATTTTAACTAAGAAAAAAAAACTCATCACTTTATTTTATCAAAATATTGTGTCTCATTTCGTAATATTTATGCCGTAATGAGTTTTAATGATCTTAAATTATGCGATTTTAACGATTAAGGATTATAGTGCATATATCAGTTTTGAACTGAACCTCGTTCTCAAGTCTGATATAACGAGAGTTGGTGTGGTAGGGTGATTTTTAACTACCCAAGAGATTTTGCTTTGCCTTTTCTCTTTTTTTCCTTAATATGTATCGAGGTTCCCCTATTATATGTTCTTGTTTAATTAAAAAAATAATCATAGACCACTTTATGTTATGTTGTTATTGTGTCCCATTTTGTGACACTTATACAGAAATTCTTCTTTAGGGGATCGTTGTCACGCTATATATGTTCTGAAATTTAAACAATATAGGGATTTTAAAGGAAATTTCGTTTATTGAAAGTAATATTGTTTTTCGACTTCAATCCCATTTTTTTTTACACCATACACATCTTATTATATGTATGTTACGACCAAGTGAGCTCTTGAGTGGGTCCTCATTATTATTTCCCTTTTTGTTCTTGTCTCTCCTCTCAGTGATAGTAACTTGTATTTTTTGTTGTTGTAATGTAACTATACATTGATTCGTCTAGTCTAATGACTCCTCTGTAGTATGTTTATTTTATTTTATTTATTTATTTTTGTTTTGTTTTGTTTAAACAGGGTAACTATTTCAGTTAGATAACTGTTCTTCTAAGAGGCCCTGTGTAAAGTATACATACATAACCATAGAGAACAAACATCGAATACATAACATAACAATAGAAAGATTACTTTCCTTCATTACAACACGAAATGAAATTGGAAATAATATTAAACCAGCATTGCTACCAATGAAACATTCAAGTCAAAAATTTAAATATTGCAAGGCAGAACCGGGAAAACAGAATAAGTATTTTGTTTACATAGATTGTTCACGTTACGTATCGACTTAAAAGTGTTAATTGATAATTAATCATTTGAACAAAACTTGTCTTTGTCCAACCACAGTATTCAAACGGATAATGTAAGTAGTCAATCATGCTTTCCTAGATAAATTAGAGCTTCCAGTCCCGGTATTTCAAATCACATGTTCAGTTCCTGCTTGTATTCTTTTTATCATACTTAGATTCTTCGTTTATTCATTAATTTGCAATGTAAGTAGAGTTTTGTCACCATGACCGACTTGGGTCATCTAAACGTAGCATTGCACCTGTTTGTATTTTTAAATCCGTTATAACCTGGTGATGGTTCATATCAGGGGCGGCGCCAGGGTATTTTGATAGGAGGGGCAAGACGACCTAAAGATGACGTCATATTTTTTCTCCATTAAATAACAGGGGTATAATATAGAGTTATATGTTTAAGACCTCTCTTTTTAATACTCCTCTTTCTTCTTTCTTCCCTTTTCTTCCCTTTTCTTCCTCCTTTTCTTCTTTTTTCTTCTTCTTTTTTTTTTTCACTACTTGAAAAATCATGGGGGGGGGGGGGGCGGTCGCCCCCTCTGCCCCCCCTGTAGCGCCGCCCCTGGTTCATATGTAATCAGTCAGTCATGCTTTCCTTGTTAAATCACGGTGTTTATTTTATACATACAAAAGAGCAACGCTTCTTTTCCTGGTATTTTTGGAACATGTTCAACTCCTACTTGTATTCCTTAAACTGATCATACTTAAACTTTTCCAATTATTCAAGAATTTGCAAATGTCGTGTTCAGTCCTTCTTTCTCCTTACTGCATGTGGATGCTCTACTTCTCCTTTTCTTTCCCCATATCTACTTGACAGCGCCAAAATTTATTCTGTACTGTATTTCATTATATTGTCAATTATTCAAGTTCATATACTAATCTTAAATTCATAATGGCAAGCTCACATGCACGATAAGCAGCAGCTGTCCTTCCATACGCTAAATGATGATGATTTCTCTGATTTACACAATAATATCTGAAATCTGAAATCTGACCCATTCGAACTGGGGATCAGACTAATACACCTGCTAATTCTTATGATAATTATGTTATGATAGTAGTATTGATTTGGATTTTGATGATCCTGCTAAACGTAACGCTACTAAATATATACCTGTTAATCAGTTTTCTAATATTCTGAAAGAATTTCATAAAGATACATTTTAATTGCTTCATTTAAATATCAGAAGTTTTAATAAACACTTCGATGATCTAATTTCGCTTGTAGGTATAAGCCCTCGCAAACCCCACTCTCCCTAATTGGTGTATAACAGAAACTTGGTTAAATTGTGATTTTATTCCTAAAAACAGGCAAGATAGACTAGGTGGTGCTGTTGCTTTATATATTCTTAAAACTTTAAATTATACTGTTTTAGACAAGACCTCAGCATGCAATAATGTTATTGAATCCCTTTTTATTGAAATTATGATTCCTAGTAATAAGAACATTATTGTTGGCGTTATCTATCGATTCCCTAGCTCAAACGCACAAGAATTTTTATTGTATTTATCTGTTTTATTAATCCTGACAATAAAAAATTTTTTAAAGGGAGATTTTGATGTAGACTTATTGAAGCATGAACATAGCAGTGTTTCTCATTTTCTGGAAATAATTTTGTCTGCCTCTTGCTTTCCACTCATTTCAAAGCCAACACATATTGTAAATGCATCTGCTACTTTAATAGATAATATTTTTCTAATGTTATTCCACATTCTGATTCTTATGGTTTTTTCGGACATAACCGATCATTACCCATTTGTGACACACTATCCGGCTTCTCAATCACTTAATAACAATGGTCCCAACGTTGTAGATGTAAAGTATCTAAGAGAATTTAGCTCGACTTGGAATTAATCTCTAAAATATCGATTGGTCTAGTGTTTATTCCAAAGATGAAGTTGATTGCTCATATGAAATGTTTTCCAGTATACATGCAATAAACAATCAATTAGACATTGAATAATAATTCAGGTTACTCTATTAATAGCAGGAATACTGTGCGCTTAGAAACACCAGTATAAAGCGCTATATAAATGTTATAATTATTATTATTATTATTAAACAATCAATTAGACATTGAGATGCCGAAACAAAAGATTAAAACTAATTATAAGAAAATACCTAAACTCCTTTGGATTCCTAGGTCTATATTATGGTCAATAAATCGGAAGAATGATCTCTATTACAAATATAAAATAAAAGGCACTGAACAATCCAAAAGAGAGTACATGTATACATCCTATAAAAAAAAATTGACTTGGATTATGGGCTTAGAAAAGATAAAATATTTTAATTAGTAAATTGCTTGAAACATGATATGCGAAACATTTGGAAAGTAATTAAACAGGCAATGAACTCGGTTAATAATAGATCCGAAGGAAATAAAATAAAGTTTGACAATGAGATAGTTGAAGACCCAAAGATATAGAAAACATTTTTATTACTTACTTTTCTTTAATAGGTGACAATCTTGCTAAAAATATTCCCACATCAAATAAAAACTTTGTGGATTTTTTAGGCCTTCACAATCCAAATTCTATTTTTTTTTTTGTTCAAACAAATAGGCAAGAAATTATGAACATTGTTTCTAACTTGGAAAATAAGAAAAGTTCAGGATATGATGGAATTAATAATGTCATAATGGGAGCTGGCCTTCATTTTAATAATAATAATAATAATCAAACATTTTTATATAGCGCATTACACATAAGCAAAATTGCATGTCTCTATGCACTTTAGGAGAGGAAAGAAAGGAAAGATGCACTGGGTTCATGATTCTGATTAACTATAAAGTGGTGAAAAGGTATGTCTTTAGAGAATTAATGAAGTTTTCATAGGAATTTATACTTTTCAGATATTCAGGCAACTTGTTCCACAAAAGAGCGGCAGAATGTGTAAAAGACCTTTCCCCGTATGATTTTGTCATTATTTGTGGAACACAGAGCAGGGACTTGGAACTGGAACGTAACATTCTATCGGGTTTATATGGAGTTAGTACTTCAGAGAGATAAGTAGGAGCCAACTGATGTAAACATTGGTAGGTTAACATAAGTATTTTAAATTGGATACGGGACTTGATGGGCAACCAGTGTAGATCTCTTAAGACTGGAGTTATTGATTCATGTTTATTCGTGCGTGTAACAAGTCGGGCTGCAGAATTTTGAAGGAGTTGTAATCTTTGAATTTGAGAAGAAGGGAGACCAGAAAGTAAACTATTACAGAAATCAAAATGGCACATAACAAAAGCATGAATTAATCGTTCAGTGGTTGGTTTGTCTAAAAAATTGCGAATTTTACCTATTTTGTATAATCCAAATGAAGCTGAGCGACACTTTTGTGAGATAAAATTTTCAAATGTGAACTTATCATCAAAAATAGCACCTAAATTTCTGCAAGTTCTGGTTGCATGAACAATTGTACCATTTATGTTCAATGTTGATATGAGGTTGCTTGACCTATGGCGTGAAGAAAGATGAAGAAACTCAGTCTTTGTATCATTGAGCTTTAAACCATTTACCCGAGACCACTCTTTGATTGATTGCACACACTCTGATATCTGTGAAGTGACATTAATATTATCAGTTCTCTTAAATGAAATGTACAGTTGTGTATCATCTGCATAGAACATCTTATGAATTTTGTGAGTATCAATAATATCTTCTAAGGGAGAGGTATAGAGGGTAAATAGGATTGGGCCCAATACGGACCCTTGAGGAACCCCTTGAGGGATGATTTCTGTGGATGACCGCTCATTTCCAATAATAACAGTGTGAGTGCGCCGAAACAGATACGACTCTATCCAAGCGAGTGCTTGACCACTTATACCAAAACGAAGTCTCAGACGTTTCAACAAGATGTCATGCTTAATAGTATCAAACACGCAAGAAAAATCTAGCAGCACAAGGATGACTTCTTCTCCTTTGTCTAGAGATAAAAGAATGTCATCCGTTACTCGCAGAAGAGCTGTTTCGACGCTATGAAACGAGCGGTAACCAGATTGTGACTTTGCGTATAAACTGAATGTGTTCAGGTACTGTTGAAGTTGGAATGAAGCTATTCTTTCTAAGAGTTTGCCAAAATATCTCAAGTTTGCAATCGGACGATAACTTTTCAGATCTTCAACATCAGTAGCCGAACCCTTCAGTCTAGGAATAACATTTGCATGCTTGAAACCTTCTGGGAAAGAACCAGTCATGAAAGAATCATTAATGACCTGTGTCATAAATGATAATAATTCTTCACGAAATTTTTTCAGAAATGAAGTTGGGACAGGGTCAAGTTCACATGTTGTGGAAGAAGAGGTAGTAATGAACTTGGCAACCTCATCTTCAGACACTGATTTGAATTTGCTGAATGATGAGGTTGCAAGTTTCTCAGGAAATTCCCTACTATTATCAGCCGCTGATGACTGTAATTCATCAGTGATTGACCGAACTTTCTCTGCAAAATATCTCAAGAAACGCTGTGGTAGAGATATATCAAAACTGATATTGTTTGGTAAGGTTTTTAACTGGGGTCGTAACAGGTGATCAACCTTCCTGAAGAGATCTCGAGGAGAACAATTTTTCAGTTGATTACGATGATAAACTCGTTTGGCTGAAGTGAGTTGATTATTATAGTGATGAGACGCTTTCACATAAATTTGCCGATCAATTTCAAGACCACACCGAGAGAAAGCTTTCCGTTCGAGAGCACGAAGTTTTTGCTTCAATTCTCTAAGTTCATCTGTGAACCATGGTGTGTCTGGACGATATCTAACAGTTCTAGTGACTTCCGGAGCATGCTTATCTAGAAGCAAGGATAGAGTTTTGTTAAACTGACCAACTCGCTCATTCAGGTCTGGGCTTGGAGAAGAGTACAGATCTGACTTGAGGATGTCACTGGAAAAGGCTTCGATGTCGATGCTGTAGATCTTCCTTGTCTTTATCTCCAATTTCAATGGTGGAGGCTTTCGAATGTCCAAGCTGCAAGAAATACCAACATGATCCGATGGGAGATAAGACGTTGAGCTTAGATCAGTGACAAAACTGTCCGTGGCTCTGGTGATGATGAGGTCAAGTGTATGGCCAGCTCTGTGCGTTGGAAACGATACATGCTGTTGCAGGTTAAATGCTGATAGCACAGACAAGAAATTCCTTGAGTTGTTATCAGTGACAGAGTTAACATGGTAATTAAAGTCACCAACTATTAATAACTGATGAGGAGATGATATGAGTTGTTCCATGAAGGTTGAGAACTCACGGAGAAAAAGCCGCTCGGTTGAGTCTCCCCTGGCTGTGCGTTGAGGACGATAAATGCGTTGAGGCACGATTTTATTGTAGATCCATTTGTTCACATCTTTAACTTGTCATTATTGCATGGTCAATTTCCAAATTCTATATGAAAATGGCAAAAATTATTCCATTATTTAAAAATGGTGATAAAATGGATGTTGGTATACCAATAGTATATTGGTATACCAACTATCGCCCGATTTCTCTATCTTCATTTTATAAAATTTTTTGGGAAAAAACTTATACTTTGATGATTTCTGTTTTTAAAGAAGTATGATTTCTTTTCAAACTTCCAGTTTTGGCTTTCGAGAGAAGCACAGCACTGTTCATGCTCCAACGTCCTTTGTTGAGAAGGCCCATGCAATTAATACATCTTCACACACTGTAGGTATATTCCTGGACTGCTCCAAGGCCTTTGATACGATTAACCACGAAATTTTACTTCACAAACTCTCTCATTATGGTGTTCGTGGAAAGGCCTTGGAGTGTTTCAGGAGCTACCAGTCTAACAGAAAGCAATATGTATTCTAAAATGAACGAGCATCCGAATTACGCAATATTAGTTGTCGTGTCCCACAAGAAAGTCTTTAGGCCCGCTACTATTCTCTACATAAGTGATTTTCATAAATCATTTTACTCCTTGTCGTTTATTTTATTTGCCGATGATATCAAATTTATTCTTTTCACAAAATAATCCAAATGTTCTAGCTGATAGAATGAATGCTGAGTTACTAAATATATTACAGTCGATAAGAGCAAATAAATTGTCACGTTATCTTCAGAAAACGAATTACATGCTATTTAGTAACTCCTTAGACTCACTACCCACTGATATCATTTTTGACAATACCCCTCTGAAACATGTTTCTCACACCAAATTCCTGGGTGTAATAGTCGATAATAAACTTTCCTGGAATATATACCTTGATATTATTTGCAAAACTATTTCTCGCAATATTGGTGTTATTAATAGACTAAAATTATACTTACCACAGTCATCATTATATATGCTTTATTCATCTTTGATCTTACCATATTTGAATTACGGTCTTTTGTATTTGGGGCAATACACATTAAACATTGTTAGAAAGAGTTTTACTATTACAAAAGAAAGTTAGTTGTATCATAATTATGTAATGCCCCCATACGCCCCAATACCGATCCTCTAATTTTCAAATATAACATTAAAAATTAAGGATTTATATTTATTTCATTTTGGTGAATTTATGTTTAAATACAACGGTGGTATACTAACTTATGTGTTTCATGATATATTTCTTAATGATTAAGCAGTTCATAAATACCCCACTAGACAGTCAGATGAATTTCACATACCTCTTTTGAGAACATATCCCGCACAAAATACGTTCATTTTTGAAGGCCCTAAATTTTGGAATGCTCTGCATAATGATCTGAAAAACTCCCCTTCACTCAATGTTTTGAAAAGAAAATTATGAATTTTCTTACTACAATCATATAAAACTTAAAAATTTATTGTGGTGTAACAACCCCCCTCAGCACATTTCTGCTTTTGTACTTGTGTATTCTCCTGTTCATATCGAAAAATCATCACTATTTGCCTACTTTTCCTCCATGTTTTTTTGTATTGTATTCTTAAATTCCCCAAGGATTTTGTGCGCTCTCTATTTCGTGCTAGCTCCATTTCTCCTTTCCTGTGCTCTCCCTCCAATCCACATGCAGCCCACATTTCCTTCTTTCTTTTCCCCTCTTTTTACTCAACATTTTTTTTCTTCATCATACAATCTTGTATTACTACGTTGCTTCCAATCAGGTGTTTCTATAAATGTTGTCTCTGTTGGCCACTACCCTTCTTCTCTTGTTTATTTATATACTTTACATTTTCTAAGTTATTATTATCTGAGGGGTCCACAATTTTCAAGCTTTGCTTTTTAATGGACCTCTCCATTTCCACAGAATATAAATCAACTTTCACACGTAATTATTCCACTTTTCTTTTCAAAGGTATTAATCATTGTATTGATCTATCTTAGTTCCAAATGTAATGTTTTGTATAAATTTTGTATCGTATTTTGTATTATAATGAAAATTGTATTTTGCTGGAAATGAAAAAATGAAATATGAAAAATATACATGATTTCGAAAATATTCAAGGCATTTTCAAGGCACATGGAACCTTGCTATTTTTTAAAGCAGTAACACTCTATCATGTAGTTAATACAATATCTAGGTAATCATAATAGACTTTGGAAAGAATTTATGTTTTACAAATTTTTAGATTTAAAAAATACGATGATGCTGCTGCTGCTGATGATGATGATTGATGATAATAATAATCATCATCAATCATCGTTATCATAATACTAATAATAACGATGATGATGATGATGATGATGATGATGATGATGATAACAGTAATTCCGTATGAAATGCAGGTGCAGATTTGAACAAATGTACAAAATTATCGCAAGGAGATGAGACCATTCGCAAAAATAATGTATTAGTACTTGATATTAAACCATCCCCCATAACAATAAACCAAAGGTTAACCTTTAATTGAGATCATACTGTCGTAAATAATGAGATACTTATATTATATAATTTTTTTGTTGGCAAGTTTTTTTTCAATTAATAATGCATGCAAATGTTTAGATATGAGGAACTCACCTTCTTTTATTTTCTCTGATAATAGATTTCATGTTTGTTTGTACCATTTATCTTGTTTGTACCATTTATATTGTTCGTACTGTTTATATTGTAAAAGCGCTGTAAATGTGAAATATGAAACAATAAACTGAAACCGAAAATGAATGTTATTCAAAGTAAACAAGAAATGCGTTGATCGGGGAATTTTCTGGAATGATATTAACAGTATTGCCTACGCTCAGTGGCGGGAATTTCTTGTATTTACTGCGAGCGGGGAAATCTTCTTAATCCCACCCACCCCATTAACTCAAACCATCGTCATGATTTCGTACTCCATCAAATACCATTTGATAAACTTTGCGTTTTAGCAATGCCCACTGATATGATAAATTTCGTATATCTTCGTGGGAGTGCAGCAACCGCGCAAGAAAAGGGGAAAGGTTTTTTTTCTTCAGAATTTCACGGGAGGGGGTGATTCCCCTTGAAAAACTTCCAGTGCAAGGAATCCCCACCCTTAATGCGATCGGCGACCAGACAGTCTGTAGCATGTAGTTGACCCTATTGACAATCAATTTGCACTTGTATAGACACACAATGAGATTTCGGCCTTTTTATAATCTAACATTGCGATTTGCCCAATATGATCCGGTACAGTATTTATTGTTGAATTACATTAACCAAATATATTTCACCTATTCACCTATTAACCTACATAATTTCAGATAATTCAGATTTTTAGCGGTAGGCTTATCTGTCACAGATCATAAACAATGTTCTTAATACATCGCAGAGCTCATGTATACTTTATAAAGTACCATAAACGCTATACGGTAGTTCTTGATAATAGGAATTAGTTACCCCTCCTAGATCACGCCATCCACGTAGACCATTTCAATCGACATTAAAATAAGCGAGCTTGATTATTGACTAAAATTTACTAAATACTGACATATGACCCCTTTATAAATCTGAACTAACGGGACGGGGCGGAATTCGATAGGATTTATTCTCATGACAAAAAAATAAGAAATGCCACATGCTGCATACCTTCATCTATATAATAACTTTACATTAAAGAACAATGGCACAACGAACATGAGACTAATGACGATGCCGTTACTATGATCAAGGAATAATTACTGAACTCCTTCCTATGATAACGACTTTCTTGTTAAAGCAAGGAGTTATCTGTGATAACTCTTGGTTAAAGCGCGACGGGATGGAACGTTAGAATGGATGGTGAAATTTTATAAAATAGACTAAAGCTCAAATTCTATTGCGTGATCATGATGAGACATGTGTACATTTTCATAAACTATATGCTCAGCTGTCATATGATGTACAAGGGTAAACATCAATTTCAATATGAAAGTCTCAGATCCTTTTGTGTAATAACAATTACAAAAGGGACTGGAAACATATAACCCTATTTTTAGCTTATCGAGTACATAAAAAGTATCATATAATGTTCGCAAAGACAAGTTTGCGAACATGATAAAAATATGACCCCTTTTTTGCGCGAAATTTCTCTCTCCTTCAAAAACACCCCCCCCCCTTTTCATATCCGTGAACGCTTCAATAATTTCTCACACTTTCCGCACTGTACCTCTTCATGCCCTTTCAAGCATTACACGGTGTGGCAGACACTTTTTTTTTTTTTTGGGGGGGGCATTTCTTTTCTAGTCGATTTCTTTAATGTGTCCCCTCCAAGCATCTAAGACTCGATATTTTTCAAGGAACCTGCAGACTCAACAAGCTTTGCTTTTTATGCAGGTTCCTTCATATTTCACCTATATTATTTTAATGTCTTGCTTAATTTTAACTAGCTCATTGATGTATCATTTATACGAATGTTCATGCCATATGACTCACTTATTTACCGTTAAATTGTTTAGTATTTGTATTTTTATGTTATGCGAATTGTGAAATATGAAAATAAATTCAAATTCAAATTCA